>JAWNLU010000507.1:0-54598 GCA_035042165.1 Drosophila kuntzei | reverse complement strand
ATATGATATAGTGGATCGATTTCAACCAATTTCAATCGGGATATATAAAATTAACTATAATGCATATTTTGTCAGTTTGGTTGAGATATCTCGGAAAACAAAAAAGTTTTTCATACTACAACTTGATTTTCGACCGATAGTTCGTATGGCAGCTATATGATATAGTCGACCGATTTGAATCGACTTTGGTCAGGATGTATAAAACCAACTTAAATACATATCATGTCAAATTGGTTGAGATATCTCAGAAAACAAAAGAGTTTTTCATACTAAAACTTGATTTATGACCGATCGTTCATATGGCAGCTATATGATATAGTGGTCCGATCGAAAATTTAAAACAAACTTGATCTGCGTGGGGTTTATAGAAGTCTGAGTACCAAATTTGGTTGCTCTATCCCTTATAGTCTCTGAGATCTAGGCGCTCACACGGACGGACAGACGGACGGACAGACGGACATGGCTATATCGACTCGGTTGTTGATGCTGATCAAGAATATATATATATTTATAGGGTCTGCCACGCCTCCTTCTGCCTGTTACGCACATTTGCACGAATACAATATACCCTTTTACTTAATTTTTAAGTAACTGGTATAACAAAGCAGGCTATTCGAAAGTTGTCAAAGCAGAAAAAAATTGCTTTATTTGAATGCTATAAACAAATGTCAAGCAAATAAATGTGCATGCATAAAACAAAGTCCTTGATGGACCGCGAATAAAAATAAATAAGCAATCAACTGCATACGTGTGCTATTTTCCGCACTTTTTTATTTTTAAGGTCCTCGATGGAACGCGACTAACTATTTATAAGTGTATTGAATTATTTTCCATGTGTGGTAAAGTTCAAGGCGCGTTTTTTCATTGTGGTATCCCCAGAAGGCTTACTCCGAATATGTAGTCTAAATCAGTGTCGAAGAGCGGGTCTTGGTTTGTTCAGCGTCGGAGTCCTGCGCATGACACAGTTGATAAAAAGCGCGAATCAGGCGAAAATTTTTTTTTTAAATCACGCGACAAAAAAAAATTTTTTTGGTTGCGTCTCTCTTCTCCCAATAGCCGAAAGCGCAGTCTTCCTGCCGTTGATGTTGACCTTGAAACAAAAAAGATATTCACCAAACTGGCAACGGAGTGGACAGTAAAGAATGGTCGATCCTTTAATATAATTGCTGACTCTGGATTAAAAAACTTAGCCCAGCTTTTTATTTCTGTTGGTGCGAAACTGGGAGAATACGTAAATATTGAGTCAGTACTGCCGCATCCCACAACTATATCGCGAAACATCGGTGCGCTTTATGATTTTCACTACAATGAATTAAAAATCGAGATTCAAGAGCAGAAAAAGTTTGGATATAGTATAAATTCGGATATCTGGACGGACGACTTCTTTAAAGAAACTTACATATCACTGACTATGCATTACGTCAAAGAAGGCACCCTTAAAAACCGCCTGCTAGCAGTGAAATCAATGGGTGGAGTCTCCTGTACCGGTAAGAATTATAAAATGTTATTGGAATATATTATACTAGGGGGCTCCGACCCTTGCTCGCTTCGCTCGCGGAAATGAAATTTAGTTAATAATGTTAATTAAGTTTAGTCAAAGTAACCTTTAGTATGAGTTTGGTTGAGATTTCTTAAGAAAGAATAACAATTTTCATACGAATCGATAATTTGCATTATATTGTTCCTATGGCAGCTATATGATATAGTAATCCGACTTTTACCAAATTTGGTCAGAATGATGAATGACAGTCCCAAACATATAATCTGTAAGTTTGGTAAAGATATCTTAATTTATATAATACCTGCTCGCTTCGCTCGCCAACCCCGGGCTCGCTTCGCTCGCGGAAATGAAATTTAGTTAATAATGTTAATGAAGTTTAGTCAAAGTAACCTTTACTATGAGTTTGGTTGAGATTTCTTAAGAAAGAATAACAATTTTCATACTAATCGATAATTTGCATTATATTGTTCCTATGGCAGCTATATGATATAGTAATCCGTTTTTTTTTTCCAAATTTGGTCAGAATGATGAATGACAGTCCCAAACATATAATCTGTAAGTTTGGTTAAGATATCTTAATTTATATAATATAAGTCACATTAACCTTTAGTATGAAAAACTTTTTTGTTTCTTAAGATATCTGAATCCAACCCACAGATTGTATGTTTGCGACTGTCTCTTACATTCTGACCAAATTTGGTCGAAATCGGTCAACTATATCTATCATAGCTGTCATAGGAAAGATCGGTCGAAATCAAATTTTAGTATGAAAAACTTTTTTGTTTCTTAAGATATCTTGACCAAACTTACTTTGGGATATTTCTTCAATATTTCTTAGGCAATGAAAATAAAAACAAAATTTTTCGAATTTTACTGGACTTTGGATGTGATTTCTGATGGACGATCCAATCATTGTTACTGACCGAGGGGAAACATGAAAGCCGCGTTCAACGGACTGAGCACATTACACTGTGCTAATCACTTGGTCCACAATGTGAATGGCAAAGTTGTAAATGAGGTACCAGAATTGCTGGATCTGGTTAATCGTTGCAGCAAGCTTGTTAAGTATTTCAAAAAATCTTGACAAAACTCGAGTTTAACAAGCACCCTGAAAAGCTACTGTCCAACTCGTTGGAATACGATATTCAACCTATTTAAGTCAGTTGAGTTGAAATGGATGGAAATTTCGCAGATTTTGGTGAAAAAAAATAAATGTGTAGAATTCAGGACATCAATTTAAGTAATGTAAGGGAAATGGTGAACCTTCTTGCTCCTTTTGAAGCTTGCTCCAAAAAGCTTAAGGGTAGCAATTATCTAACTTTGCATTTGACTATTCCACACATAAATAACTTAAAAAACATAGCCACTCCACAAGACAGTGACATAGACATTATACAAAAATGCAAGCAAAATGCAATTTTGATTTTATTGTCGCAGCGTACTCTTTAAAACGCGACTCATTTGATGTGTCCAATAGACACATAGACAATCACAAATACAGATTTATTGTAAAGGCCTATCTCCAGCACTGCGGAAAATTGCTGCCAGGAATTTGCTAGTTATTTCGTTTGTGTGGAACGTATCTCTGATGAAACATATGTTCTTTGTTCTTCTTCTTTCTTTGTGCCAATTGTGAAATTTGAGAATTGTGAATTAAGAATTAAAATGGACTCTGACGAAGAACTAATTGTTTTAGTGGCGGCATATATTGCTGAAAATGAAAAGAAGGAGGTAAAACGCAAACGGAGGCGCCACAAATGTTGGGTGAACCCTTATTTGCAGCTGAGAAAGGAAAAAGGAAGGTTTCAAAATGATGTAAATATATGTAATATTTTTACCAATTGCAACATCTCTAACACATTTCATAGTTTCAGAGTATGGTACAGAACCCGACAATGTTTTACCAGAACTTTCATATGGGAGAAAGCCAGTTCAACCATTTATTTTCATTGGTGTAACCATTTTTAGTGCCAAAGCGCAACTCACGCCCAGACGCCATTCCACTCAAAGCAAAATTAGCTATAGTTCTCGAGTAAGTCCATTACATGAGCACTTATATAATATACTTATTAAGTCGTTTGTATTAGGTGTTTTGCGACTGGAGATTTACAATGTCACGTTGGCTCGACCTATCGGATCAGTAAGCAACACTTGGGCCGATCAATTGATCTGGTGTCTCACGCTATCTGCACTGCGCTGCACGGAGAGATTTCAAAATGGACGTCTGTTAACATGCTCAAGTGGGCAAATTTGCAGGGAATACGTACTTCATACTACATTGTTGCGGATTATGCATTCCCTTTGCACAAGCGGATTATGAAGCCATATGGGTCTAGAAACCTATCAACATCCGAAAGGATTTTTAATTACCGGCTTAGTCGAGCTCGTCATTGCATTGAGAATGCATTCGGCATTCTCAGTAATAGGTGGATGGCTGTTCAAGACACTATGCGGTGTGGACCAAATAGAGCGCAAAATGTAACTACGGCATGCTGTTACCTGCACAATTACATGATGCGCATATGCCCAAGGGAATATGGCGACACGGTGGAAATTAAAAGCCCAGAAGATCCTGATGCTGAAGCCTTTCGTGGTCGAGTACAGGATTACCCCAAATTCATAAGAAATAATTAGGGTGTTCACTAAGTGTTGTATCGTTGTATCGTTGCAAAAGTGCAAGGCACTCCAACAACAATTTGTATGGAGTGTCACTTGTAACGAGAACAAGACCCCAACCCTTGACTATGAAAATCGTTGTATCGTTGCAAAATTGTTGTTGGTATAGGCAAAACTACATGAGAGTGTTGCAAAAGTCGTGAAAAAATACGTTAAATTGTATGGTATTTTTATGTGTTTTTTAGTGTTAAAGAGCAAAATCAAAATATAAACAGCTGTTTGTTATTTGTAAACAATTGTGAAAAGTGAGTAGGGGTTGTTTTTTATTTGTTTGCAAATTGCTTTAAATAAACCGGTTTTTACTTGCAGTGGAAGAAATTAACGCAAAGAAACGGAAGAGAGTGGCCGAGGTGAAGAAATGGAGAGACAGCGAGATTGTGGACATTCTCACATTCATGCAAGCGCACAGGAACGTAGAGGTAGGAAGTTTTAATATTATTATAATTATTATTATTAATTTTTTAATATTTTACAGAAGCCAACTGCGCAAATTTATTACAAAAAATTGCTGGAGGAGACAAATATCGTTGCCAGCTGGAGGTGTAGAGGACGGTGACAATGAGACAACTGTTGAGGGTAAGATTGAGATTTGTATCGCATTACAGATTCACTTAATATTTAACATTTACAGAAAAAATTTTGAAGATGTGCCCTCACTACCATCAACTGAGTGACATATTTTCGGGCAACTAGGAAATGGAAACGGTTGTCCGAGAAACCATGGTCATTGAGGACGACTCATCGTCAGCCTTGGATGTCACATTCCGTGAGTCAGTGGACTCCCTAGACTCGGCTGCGAGCACCAGTTTTTCATCGAGAACAAAAAAAAATGTGAAAAACGGCTCTCTCAAAGCTGATGTCGATGGAGACAGAGAGGACAGCGATGCGAAAAGATATGCTGGAATTAGAGAAACAAAAATTTCAGTGGGCAAAAGAGCTGGAGGCCGATAAGATGCGTTTAGAGGAGAAACGCCTCCAGATCGAGGATGAACGCCGGAAGGATGAGTTTCAGCTAAAAAAAAATGGAGCTTGAGCAGAAAGAGCGCATCCTAAAACTAGAACTAGAGATGAAATACGGCAAAAATAATTAAATAAAAGATAATACATTTTATTTGTGAGTCTTTCTTATGAAAACATTAGATCATAAATAGATAGTCTCTTGCTTTCAGCTGCCGAAGTAACAAGCTCATTAATTATTAGGTCAGTAGCCAAGAGATCTTGCTCATCTTCCTCATTAATATCCTGGTCGTCAATTAAAATGTTGTGAAGAATGCAGCACACAATTACACAGTCGCAAAGTAAGGTCTTCTGGTCGCTGTTGCTTTGGCGAATCCTGAGACCTTTTAAGCTGTTAAATCTTCCTTTGAGGAGGCCAAAGCAGTTTTCCACTCGGACACGGTATTGGCTATGCCTCTTGTTGAATTTGACTCGCCTCTCCAAGTCCATTGTTCGCGAGTTGCTTCGAAATGGGGTAATTAAATACGTTGAGTGGGGGTAAGCTGAGTCGCCCGCAATCCACTCTTCTCCGGTAAGAAACCGGTGAATATTTTTCCCAATTGTACTGTTTTTGAAAACCTTGGAATCATGATAACTGCCTGGATTCCCAACAACAGCATCCCGTATTCGCAGCTTGTGGTCACATATAACCTGCAGTTTAACTGAATTAATCCGCTGCCGTGAAAAGTAGACTTCGTGGTTGCTAGGTGGCTTCTCAAATAATTTGATTTCCGTCCCGTCAATATAGCCAATGCAATGTGGCAATTCTTGAAAAGTTTGCTCCACAAGCTGATGGCGTTCTGCTGCGTTTGGCCAACAAATGTATTTTGGCATTAGGCGGAAAAAGGCAGCAAAAACTCTTTTTGTTACGATATTTAACGTGCCGCCATCCCCAATTCCAAATTGTGTACAAGTTTTTCGTACCGATGCACTGCATCCAGACGACCCCAGTCTAAACAAAACAACTGCCAATTGTAAGTCAATCGACAGTTGTCTTGAGAAGCCAGGTGTTGCGAACGCTTCATCTTCTTTAATGAGCTCAAGAAGCATGATAAATTGGTCTTGAGACACACGCAGCATTTGTTTAAAACGATTATTATCGAATGAGCAAAGTATGCAATCTCGCCAAACGATTGATTTCGGTACTTGTGTTATGTCTCCTCTGCGGCTTGAATAAATGCTAATGGCGTCGTCAACAAAATCGTCCCAAATTTCGTCCAATGCAGCATGGTTACCTGTAATAATTTTTTACAAATCAATTAAAATTGATGCATTCTATTCTGCATAATGCATTCCCACATTCATACCGTCAATTATTAAATCACTTTCATTAATTGCTTGGAGTGCCCTCCATTCCATAATTGACGATTTCACACTTTTAAAAGGCATAATTCCTTTAAAATTACTCTCACAATAACTCAAAATAGTCGAACAGCTGTCAATGAATTTTGCAAGACTCGTTCGTCAACACCACATAAAAATGGATGCTCACGTCGTAGTGTTGCAAACTATCTCTTTTGCAACGATACAACACTTACGTGAACACCCTAAATATAAAAGATTTTGTTAACTCTGCAGCCTGGTCAATACCTTGGCGGAACCAATCTGCTGGTGTTCGCGAATAATAAAGAATTTTATAAGTAATTCTACGTATATTTATTTATTTATTGTTAGCATTATCCTGCACCTTCTTGAACAACAAATTTGGTATTTCCACCTCAGTTGCTGTTGCAACATCTTCTGGGAGCTTGCTGAGCATCTCATCCCAAAGCGGGAAGATTGTTCTGGCCTTCTTCTTGCTTTTAATAAAGTCGCCAAGTAAGGCAGCGAGGCCACTATCTGCAGCATTCCTCGGTCGCTTCCTTCGCCTCTTTGCATTCTTGTATGCATAAACCGACGACGTGTTTGCCTCTACATCATCGCCTGTGAGAATCCAATTGGACTCCTCCGAAGTTGCAGCAAAGGTGCTTTCATCGACGACATTAGGAGTGGAGCATGCATCGGGGCTGCATGCTGGGCTGTCCACAAACACAGTGGAGCTTGTTTTGGTACTACAACAAAAGGGTTGTAATATATAAAATTATGTCCGATAATAACTTACCGTCTTTCCAACGACATAACAGGCAGAAAAGCCATATGCTCTGCGAACTGCCAATCCACAATTTCACCAATTCGGGGCTGACCCAAGACCATGCCTCCCGCGCTTCCACTTTTGGCAAGCTTGCTGCGATGATAACGCAGACTGTCCCGCAACGATGTCCATGCGCTCTTACATTCACTCGCTACAAAACATAATTTTCATTAATTATTTTAATAACTCTTAATACATGCTAATGTATCTTACCTTCTTTATTTATTTCAGCAGCAACACTTTCCCATGCACTTCTGACCGATATCATGTTAAAATGACTTTTCTCGGTCACAAGCTAAGGACATGGTCTTGCCTCTACTGCTTTTATAAAGGCAATTTTCTCCTCGCGCTGAAAATTTGCATCCCTTTTTTTGTTTTCCGCGCACTTTTTTGCTAAATGTCTCAGCTTTACTTCCAAAATATATGTAAACAATATATTCCTGAGCTGTGTGTCAGCTGTTCTCTCAGTCCACACACGCTATCGATAGGCCAACTATCGATATGAATTTGTGGATTTTGTTGAACTTGCTGGATACACAAGCAACGAAAACGTAAACTAAAAATTCCTGGCACGGTTTTTATACCCGTTAAGGCCTGACTCCAGCAACTTAAAATTCCTTGTCAGGAATTTGACAATTATTTCGTGTGTTTGTGGAACATAACTAAAACAGTGTGACCAAGCACCTAATAATATGGAAATGTTTACCTAAAACTGGCATATTTTTGACCATTCACCAAAAACGTACATGGTCACACTGACAAATCAGCTGTGCTGTTTAAACAAACAGTGCAAATATAAAGCGAAAATAAAATAATTTAAAATGAGCTCTGATGATGAAGCTTTTGTGTTGGTTGCGGCACATATTGTGGCAAAAGAAAAAGTATCAGTTATCTGCCAAAGGCATGGGCGTGCCTCGACTGCTTTTATTAATGCAATTTTCTCCTCGCGTTTAAAATTCAAGACTCTTTTTTTTTGTTTTGCACACAGCACCTTGACTCTCCATGTTTGACATTTGAATAAGTCCACCAGGAATAATTGCTTGATATATTTTCCTGATAGACTCATCAGCTGTTCTCTCAGTCCACACATGCTATCGATATACCAAATATCGATATGAATTTGTGGATTTCGTTCAAGTTGTTGGATACGTACCAAACGAAAACGAAAACTAAAAATTCCTGCCAAAGTTTTTATACCCGTTACTTAAAAATTAAGTAAAAGGGTATATTGTATTCGTGCAAATGTGCGTAACAGGCAGAAGGAGGCGTGGCAGGTCCGTCCGTCCGTCTGTCCGTCCGTGTGAGCGCCTAGATCTCAGAGACTATAAGGGATAGAGCAACCAAATTTGGTACACAGACTTCTATAAACCCCACGCAGATCAAGTTTGTTTTAAATTTTCGATCGGACCACTATATCATATAGCTGCCATATAAACGATCGGTCATAAATCAAGTTGTAGAATGAAAAACTTTTTTGTTTTCCGAGATATATCCCGACCGAAATTGGTTAAAATCGGTCCACTTTATCATATAGCTGCCATAGAAACGATTTGTAGAATTTCAAGTTTTAGTATGAAAAACTTTTTTGTTTTCCGAGATATCTCAACCAAACTGACAAAATATGCATTATAGTTAATTTTATATATCCCGATTGAAATTGGTTGAAATCGATCGATAAATATCGAGACCAAGCTGATAGAATATGCATTAAAGTTTGTCCTTTACACCCTATCCAAAATTGGTTAAGATCGGTCCACTATATCATATAGCTGCAATAGAACCGATTTGTCGAATATCAAGTTTTAGTATGAACAACTTTTTTGTTTATTACGATATCTTAATCTTTTACAGAATATGCATGTAAGTTGGTTTTATACATCCTGACAAAAATTGCTATGTGATAAAGTGGACCGATTTGAACCAATTTCGGTCGGGATATATAAAATTAACTATAATGCATATTCTGTTAGTTTGGTTGAGATATCTCGGAAAACAAAAAAGTTTTTCATACTACAACTTGATTTTCGACCGATCGTTCATATGGCAGCTATATGATATAGTGGTCCGATCGAAAATTTAAAACAAACTTGATCTGCGTGGGGTTTATAGAAGTCTGTGTACCAAATTTGTATGCTCTATCCCTTATAGTCTCTGAGATCTAGGCGCTCACACAGACGGACAGACGGACGGACGGACAGACGGACAGACGGGAGGCATGGCTATATCGACTCGAATGTTGATGCTGATCAAGAATATATATACTTTATGGGGTCTGCCACGCCTCCTTCTGCCTGTTACGCACATTTTTTTTAAACAAACTTAATAGACCCCTGTAATTTTTTAAGTACGGGGTCTAAAAATATTTTGTTTAATCGATGTGGGATACCCAGAACCTAGGCACTTAGATGCTCTTGCAGTGTTCTGTATTAAGTTTTCGACTAATTGTTCCAATGACGGCTATATGATACAGTTTTCCGATTTGAACAAACTTAGTTCAAGATATATAAGATTAGCTCCGATGTATATGCTGTGAGTTAAAGATTAGATTTCTCAAAATAAAGATTTTCATACTTAAACTTGATTTTCAATCGATCTTTCCTATGACAGATATAAGATATAGGTGACCGATTTGAACCAACTTTGGTCAATAAGTAGAGGACCAGTTTAGATACTTATTCTGTAAGATTGGCTGGGATATCTCAGAAAACCAAAAAGGTTTTCATACTAAAGCTTGATTTTCAATCGATCTTTCCTATGACAGTTATGTGATACAGTTAACCGATTTCAACCCACTTAGGTCAGTATGTAGACGACAAATTCAGATACTTATTCTGTAATATTGGTTGATGTATCTCAAAAAACAAAAAGGCTTTCATACTAAAGCTTGATTTTCGATCAATCGGTCCTATGGGAGCTATATGATATAGTGGCCCGTACCAAAAAAAAAAACAAACATGATCTGCCTGTAATATAGATCAAGTAGGGGTCTAAAAATATTTTTAATTTTACAATGATATTGAACGTTACTATAACAATAACATAAAATAACATTAACATTGAATGTTAATATAACATGTTCATATAATATTTTAATATTAATAAAATATAATATGTAAATATAACATAAACAAACAATAAATTAAATTTAAACAAACTATACGACCATGCTGGAATATGAACCCGACAAATATCTAAAATCAGCTAAATTTAGACCCGATGACAAAAAAAAAATCCAAAGTATGGAGACTCTACACTTTGAGCCACCATACCATTTGAAGACACCTGATATATTGCAATATTATTTATTGTAGTACTCTTATTGAGAAAAGAATTACAAAATTTATATTAAAATCAAATGTTAATATTTATGTCAATACAACCATTAATGAAACATGGCAATTTAACACATCTAATATATATAGTAAATAAAAAACCATCTGCCCGATACAGGATTTGAGCCTTCGACCTGCGCGATAGTATAAAATCAATTCAGCGACTCAGTACGCTACGCCACAGGAGCCATGTCACGTTCATTTGCCAACCCTCACACAATTAAACAACTTAACTTATTATTTTAGTATATTCGTTATTTACCGTCCGATCGCAATGAAATTTTCTACACAGCTCGTGGACTATTTACGCTTCATCTATGCAAAATCTGCACTTTCTAGCTTTCAAATTGTTCTTGTAATTTAGATATGAAATTTTTAATTTGGATTTTAGGGCGTTCAAGGGGGCGTGTGCAAGATTCTAAAACAAACTTGATCTGCTTGCAATATAAATGAACCTAGATACCAAGTTTGGTATCTCTAGCTCTTATAGTCTCTGAGATCTCGATTTTCATACCGACGGACAGACGGACGGACGGACGGAAATGAACCTAGTACCGAATTTGGCTATCTCTAGCTCTTATAGTCTCTGAGATCTAGATTTTCATACCGACGGACAGACGGACGGACGGACGGACGGACGGACAGACAGACACACTTAACGACTCGCTGTTGATGCTGATCAAGAATATATATACTTTATGGGGTCTGCCACGCCTCCTTCGCCTGTTACGCACATTTTTTTTGAAACAAACTTAAGAGACCCCTGTACTTTTTTAAGTTCGGGGTCTAGAAATAATTTAATGATAAAAATAAATAAACAAAAGAAATAAATAAACAAAATCCAACAAACAAACAAAATTCAATAAACATTTTTTTTTAGAAAGAAAAATCAATATATAGTTCCACAATGACATTAACTCGAAGTTCTGTGGATATGAGGGGTGAAGCTCGCGGCTCAGTACCAACCGGAGCGACTTGTGCCATATGTTACAACCCTATGCTATAAGAGCAGCAAAATGTAGAGACCAAGTGTGGTCATACATAGGAACTGCATTAGCGTTTGGGTTGCTGCAAATAAAGAATGCAAAGTATGCCATCAACTCTGTGATGATCAAGAATTTTCTGTGTGGAGTTTCACTCCCAATGAGCAGGTTCAGAATACTATCAGTAAAGGTGCAATGCCTAAAATCCATAGTACACGGGGCAACACTAAGAAACAGTCCGCCAAAAAAGTGTGAAGTGTTCAAGGCGTAAAAGAGTCCAACAATGCTGATCCCGATACCGAAAGTACAGCTAGGAAAGATAAGCGTAGGGGGCACCAGCAAAGAAAGACTTCTAGTGCAACAATAAACATCGACTATGATAGGATTTTCGAAAAAATAGACGACGCGATCGAAAGACGAATGGCAGGACTTAATATCGCTCGTCCATCGATTGAATCCCAACTCCAGAATTGGCCGGAATCACAAGCATCTCATAGAACAACACCACCTCCACCAGCCAGGTCGTTGCTGTATACAGGTAATTCAGTCAGACCTGAAAAGGCTACTCAAATAATTCAGAGCTGGAATATTAAATATGATGGATCGGCAAAGGGACCAACAGTTGACGAGTTCTTGTGCAGGATTCGTGCTTTAACTGAGGACAGTCTAAATAGCAACTTTCCTCTTTTATGCAAAAATTTGCATGTTCTTTCGGTAGGAAAAGTTAGAGATTGGTTTTGGCGATACAGAAAGACGTATTAGCAATAGATTGGCAAAGTTTCAGGGTAGCGCTTAGAACTCAGTTTAGAGATGGAAAGGATGAAGAAATTTTACAGGAAGAGATACGAGCCCGAAAACAAAAAGATAAAGAGTCGTTTGATACATTTTATCACGATATAATGGATCTAATAACTCGATTGCCTTCTCCTTTAGAGGAACAACATTACTTAGTCGTCTCAAACACAACTTAAGACCAGAAATTAGACACGAACTTCTTTATTTAAAAATTGAGTCAGTAGCTGAGTTAAGGCGACTAGTTCAGAAAAGAGAATACATGCTGGAAGAAGATTCTTTCAAAGGATACAAGGCATCACAGAACATGAGAGTAGGCAAGCGTACAGTTGCTGAAATATGTGAGGGCGATAATGATTCATACTCCGATAAAGCTTCGGATTCTGGATCCATAGAGGCGTTAAAATTCTCTGGCAAAGTAATAAAATGTTGGAATTGTGACATAGAAGGTCACACATGGGATATGTGTCTTCACGAGCGCAAAATATTTTGCTATGGATGTGGAGCAAAAAATGTGTATAAGCCGCAGTGTTCCATTTGTTTGGCGAGGACGGAAAACTTCAAGAAGGGTCCTGTCGTCAACAGTGCTCGGAGGACCCACAATTAAATACCACAAGCAAAAGCGTGGACGCACCTGCAAGGAAAATTATGGTGTCGCCACATGATGCATCGGAAACACCCGATGAAAATACTCAAGAAACTTCACTCAACAGAAAATTTGTCAACATAAACCCAGTCTTGCCTTATCATATTCGTTATGAGAACTATGTGAAAGCTCGAGCAAAAATTTTTGGAGAGGTATCAGCAATAAAGCGTGTCACGAAGCGATCAACTAGGCGTATACGTAAATTCTGGAAACGTGCACGCCAGACAAAGAAGCTGCTAGTATCGTCATTAATAAACGAGGTAGCTGATGGCCGTTTTTATGCACAAGTGTCATTTTTGAATTTTGTTGAACATGGACTGCTTGATACTGGAGCAAATATCAGCTGTTTAGGAAAAGAGTTAGCTCAGAGTGATTGGGAAAAATATCCAGGATTTAAGAGAATTTTGTCCACAGTTAAAACAGCAGATGGGAAAGGACATTCGGTACAGGGATTTATAGAAACTGATGTAACATATAACAAAGTGACCAATAAAATAAAATTTTTCATAATTCCTTCTTTACAAAAAAGAGTAATTTTGGGAATTGACTTTTGGAAAACTTTTCAGCTGGCTCCAGGAATAATATCGTCTTTAGATTCAACTGTAAACCAGATTGAAGATAAAACTGGAAAAGAGATATTATATCCATTATCAGCCGAACAGCGCAGCCGATTAAATGCAGTGATTCAACTTTTTCCAAATTTCGAGAAGCAGGGTCTAGGTAGAACCTCATGGATTACTCATTCAATTGAAGTAGGAAATGCTACTCCAATTAAACAGAGGTTCTATCCAGTTTCACCAGCTGTCGAAAAATTAATGTATCAAGAAATTGACAGAATGCTAGCATTAGGTGTTATTGAGAGATCGTCAAGTCCATGAGTTCACCATGCGATTGGTGATTAAGCCCGGCAAAGTTAGGCTCTGTCTTGATGCTAGAAGAATTAATGACGTTACAAAGAAAGACGCGTACCCGCTTCCGAGTATAGAAGGTATTTTTGCAAGATTGCCCAAAGCTGAGATCATAACCAAAATAGATCTTAAAGATGCTTTCTGGCAAATCGCTCTTTCTGAAGACTCGAAAGCTATCACAGCTTTTACCGTTCCCGGTCGTCCTCTATATCAGTTTGTGACAATGCCATTTGGATTGTGTAATGCAGCCCAGACAATGAGTCGTTTAATGGACGATATCATACCGCCAGAACTTAAATATTGCGTGTTTGGATACCTTGATGATTTGTGTGTTGTATCGGCAGATTTTGATACACACCTATCTGTGCTGTTACGCCTAAGCGAACAGTTTCGTCGAGCAAATCTTACTTTAAATGTCGCTAAAAGCAAGTTTTGTGTAACTGAAGCTCCTTATTTAGGATATGTGATTGGTAATGGTGGAATATCAACAGATCCGAGAAAAATTGATTCAATCATGGCTTGGCCATCGCCAAAAACTTGAAGCAAGCTAGAGGAGCAAAGACTTTTCAGACATTACTTGTCAATCACCGAGTTGTGTTCAACGAAAAAGAAATTTGCTTGGACAGAAGCGGCCGAATTGGCAATGCAAAAGGTCAAAAAATGTCTAACAACAGCGCCAGTTCTTCAAAATCCAGATTTTTCAAAGAAGTTTTATGTTCACTGTGATGCGAGTGATTGTGGGATAGGTGCAGTACTCATTCAGTTATCCGATGAGGGTGAGGAAAGGCCTGTGGCTTTTATGTCAAAAAAATTAAATTCCGCCCAGCGAAACTATAGTGTAACTGAAAGAGAGTGTCTGGCAGCATTGGAAGCTATAGAGCGTTTTCGCTGTTATATAGAGCTCCAAGAATTCGAACTTGTCACGGATCATTCAAGCTTGCAGTGGTTAATGAAACAAGCTAACCTAAAGGGTAGATTAGCACGATGGGCAATGCGTTTACAAGGCTATAAATTTAGTGTGAGTCATCGCAAAGGTCGTGACAATGTAGTTCCAGACGCACTTTCACGCATGTATACAGAAGAAGTAGCTGAATTAGAGGATATAGGGCCGATAGTTGATTTAAATTCTCCCTGTTTTGACGACGAAGATTACAAGCAACTAAAAGGAAAAGTTTTGGACGACGAGTAGCCTGACCAGGGGGCAAGTCGAGTTATCCTGACGGCGTATTGTAGACATTTTGCACATTCGAACAGAGCATGACGATGGTACTCTTAGTTCGGCCAAAACGATTTGGAAGTTGTGGATACCGAAAGGACTAACGTCAGACGTAATTAAAAGAGCCCATGATTCGGTAGTCACTAGTCATGGAGGTATGGCAAAGACTGTTGAATTAATTAGGCGACATTTCTTTTGGCCTGGGTTAGTGACGCAAGTACGAGATTATATTCGAAGCTGTGAAGTCTGTAAGTCGTCAAAACCTACGAATATGACTTTAAGACCACCAATGGGGAAGCAAGCTATATCCGAAAGACCTTTTCAACGTCTTTACATTGATATTTTAGGACCTTATCCAAGAAGTAAGCAAGGACATATAGGCTTACTAATTGTAATGGATCATCTCACCAAATTTCACTGGCTATGTCCATTAAAAAGATTTACGTCTGATATAATTCAAAATTTTATGCAAAATCAGATTTTTTTATTTATGATTCCAGAACTCGTGTCAGCGATACGGTTCCCAGTTCAAGGCTAGTAGCTTTAATTCTTGGCTGACATCCTTGGGCATTAAGCATATGTATACGCTCTTATTCACCGCAATCAAATGCATCAGAGAGAGTAAACCGCTCTAATAGCAGCAATAAGGTCGATCTTAAGAAGATCACGCGATGGGACAAACATATACATGCAATTAGCTGTGCTCTTCGGAACTCATTGCATCAGAGCATTCAAGTATCTCCATATCATGCAGTATTTGGATTTGACATGACTACACACGGTACGCAATACGAGTTCCTTAGAAGATTAGATTTGTTAGATGAGACAGCATGTTTGTTAAGTAGGGATGATCAATTACAAATTTTGAGAAAAGAGCTGAAAGAAAATATAAAGAAAGCCTACGAAGTTAATGAAAAAGAAGGAATTTTGCACAGAGTAAAAAAGTTTTAATGCCAAGCTAGGACCAATGTGGAAAAATCTCTTACTCTTTAGAAAATACGTTACTTTTGAAAAATTGGTTACTTTTGAAACAAGTCTGTTTTTCGCAAAAGACGTTACTTTTGAAAAGTACGTTACTTTTGAAATGACGCTAATTTTGAAAATACGTTACTTTCGAAAATCCGTTACTTTTAGGAAAATATGCTATAATTAAAAATATTCAAAAATTAAGTAAAACAAGGGGGCTCGGCCCCATGCTCTCTTCGCTCGCGGTGCTACAGTCGCGCACACGCGACTTTCGGAGACCCCGTACTTAGTATGAAAAATTATTTTGTTTAATCGACTGTGGGATACCCAGAACCTATGCACTTAGATGCGCTTGCAGTGTTCTGTATTAAGTTTTCGACTAATTGTTCCAATGACGGCTATATGATACAGTTTTCCGATTTGAACAAACTTAGTTCAAGATATATAAGACAAGCTCCGATGCATATGCTGTCAGTTTAGATAAGATTTCTCACAAAACAAATTAGTTTTTCATATTAAATCTTGAATTTTGACCGATCGTTTCTATGACAGCTATATTATATATAGTGGTCCACTCTTCAAACGAATTTGGTCAGGATATATAAAATCAATCCAGAAGCAGATGCTGTCAGTTTGGTTAACATATCTCAAAAAACATATCTCAAAATAAAGATTTTCATACTAAAACTTGATTTTCAATCGATCTTTCCTATGACAGATATAAGATATAGTTGACCGATTTGAACCAATAAGTAGAGGACCAGTTTAGAAACTTATTCTGTAAGATTGGTTGGGATATCTCAGAAAACCAAAAAGGTTTTCATCCTAAAGCTTGATTTTCAATCGATCTTTCCTATGACAGCTATGTGATACAGTTTCCGATTTTAACCAACTTTGGTCAGTATGTAGACGACAAATTCAGATACTTATACTGTAATATTGGTTGATATATCTCAAAAAACAAAAAGGCTTTCATACTAAAGCTTGATTTTCGATCAATCGGTCCTATGGGAGCTATATGAAATAGTGTTTCGATCAAAAAAAAAAACAAACATGATCTGCTTGCAATATAGATCAAGTAGGGGTCTAAAAATATTTTTAATTTTTCAATGATATTGAACGTTACTAGAACAATAACATAATATAACATTAACATTGAATGTTAATATAACATGTTCATATAATATTTTAATATTTATAAAATATAATATGTAAATACATATATCATAAACAAACAATAATTTAAATTTAAAAAAACTATACGACCATGCTGGAATATGAACCCGACAAATATCTAAAATCAGCTAAATTTGGAAAAAAAAGTTGGCTCGGCAGGGTATTGAACCCGCGACCCGATGACAAAAGAAAAATCCAAAGTATGGAGACTCTACTGTTTGAGCCACCATACCATTGGATTATACCTGATATATTGCAATATTATTTATTGTAGCACTCTTATTGAGAAAAGAATTACACAATTTATATTAAAATCAAATGTTAATATTTATGTCAATATAACCATTAATGAAACATGGCAATTTAACACATCTAATATATATAGTAAATAAAAAACCATCTGCCCAATACAGGATTTGAGCCTGCGACCTGCGCGATAGTATAAAATCAATTCAGCGACTCAGTACGCTACCATGATTTAATATATTTTGTTTAATCGACTGTGGGATACCCAGAACCTAGGCACTTAGATGCGCTTGCAGTGTTCTGTGTTCTGATTCGTGCAACAAATTTATATAACACAGAAGGATTTCAATAATTCAAGGATTTATTTGCGACTCTCTGGCCGACTCTAATTATTGTAACGAAAATGTATTTGTGATTTCGTTGGCTGCTCCGCCGTGTCTTCCTGGTTCGTCCGTCTGGATACCTGTAGAAGCCCGCTGGGAATCCTGCTTCCAGGACCTTCTTCTATCGTCGCTTGGGGACGTCGGTTGACGCCCGGGTATAACTTCTGCTCGGCACGTGTGAAAATCTGGAGGCTGATCTGCAAGGATCTGCATTTTATCCTGCCGATGCAAGGATCTGGACGCTAACCTGCCGATGCAAGGATCTTGGGACCGTTCTGCCAATGCAAGAAACTGCGCTCGTGTTCTGCTCGTGAGAGACTTCCCCCGCTTGTGGCTGCTTGTCCCTTTTTATATTTTTCTGAGCCAAAGCCAACGGTGCATGCGTTCATCATTTGGTGATGTCATGGTTTGCCAGCCACCTGCGCTTGTAATATGAGAGCGCTCTCTCTCTCTCTCTCTGCGTAGTCGCTGTACTGCAGTTCTTTTCGGTTGCTCAGAGCGTTTTGCTGAAGGGGAATTAGTTATGCAATTGCGTTAGTTGTAAAGAGCAATATGCTCTTTACATTCCCCTAGTGATAGAAAGAACCGAAACTTTTACCCTTTTTAACACCGTTACTTAAAAATTAAGTAAAAGGGTATATTGTATTCGTGCAAATGTGCGTAACAGGCAGAAGGAGGCGTGGCAGACCCTATAAAGTATATATATATATATATATTCTTGATCAGCATCAACAGCCGAGTCGATATAGCCATGTCCGTCTGTCCGTCCGTCCGTCCATCCGTGTGACCGCCTAGATCTCAGAGACTATAAGGGATAGAGCAACCAAATTTGGTACACAGACTTCTATAAACCCCACGCAGATCAAGTTTGTTTTAAATTTTTGATCGGACCACTATATCATATAGCTGCTATATGAACGATCGGTCATAAATCAAGTTTTAGTATGAAAAACTCTTTTGTTTTCTGAGATATCTCAACCAATTTGACAGGATATGTATTTAAGTTGGTTTTATACATCCTGACCAAAGTTGATTCAAATCGGTCCACTATATCATATAGCTGCCATACGAACTATCGGTCGAAAATCAAGTTGTAGTATGAAAAACTTTTTGTTTTCCGAGATATCTCAACCAAACTGACAAAATATGCATTATAGTTAATTTTATATATCCCGATTGAAATTGGTTGAAGTCGATCAACTATATCATATAGCTGCCATAGAACCGATTCTTCGAATTTCAAGTTTTAGTATGAAAAACTTTTTTGTTTTCCTAAATATCGAGACCAAGCTCACAGAATATGCATTAAAGTTTGTCCTTTACACCCTATCCAAAATTGGTTAAGATCGGTCCACTATATCATATAGCTGCAATAGAACCGATTTGTCGAATATCAAGATTTAGGATGAACAACTTTTTAGTTTATTACGATATCTTAACCGAGTTGGTTTTATACATCCTGACCAAAATTGGTTAAGATCGGTTTACTATATCATATATCTGCCATAGAAAGAATTGGTCGATAATTAAGGATTAGGGTGAAAATTATTGTTGTTTCTGGAGATTTGTCAATCTGGAGAGTTTCTAGAGTTTCTGCAGTTTCTGTCAATCACTCGCTGATTATGAATATTATTTGGCTTATACGTCCTGAATGAATTTGGTTTTAATAGGTTTTCTATATCATATAGTGGTCATTGTAACAATCAGGGCGGATGCCCTTTTCTATATTTTAGGAATATTCAATATAAAATAAATGTTTTGTCGAATAATTTTTCGGGTAGTTATTACATTAAAGTACTTTTGTGGGGTTAACTTTGTTTTCAGTTATCATTATAAACTTAGAGTTTGTATATCTTTAAAATCTAAAATTCGGAAAATACTTTATATATATTCAAAGAAGTAACGGGTATCCTATAGTCGGGAGCTCGACTTGTAACGAACACGTCATGTGTGCAGCAAACTGGAGGCGTACTCTGCCTACGGGTGCCGACTTGAGCTCAGGGAAAATGGTGTGGATTCTTTTGCCACCTAGAAAGCCGCCGTGTCACATAACTAAAACTTGTAGACAGAGTTAGACTAGGAAAGGATAACAACCAAATAAAACCGGTGAAGAGAAGACAAGAATGATATATCAAATGTGAAGAACTTAGATGTTGAAGCTCTTCTTCTTTACCCACCCAACCATGTAAAGACTCCTAATCATTTGCCTTTACCCTAAGAACAATGCTACATTACTTATTTCAGGTGCCCATTAACAATTTAATTCATAATCAATTCATTTTAGTACAATTCATATTTTATCCTATTTGAGGATTTCATTACATTTCGAGATTTAAAGATAACAATACTAATAACTATGTGAAAGCAAACGATTCGCATATATTGACTTTACATTCTATTCTGGTTGGTAGGTGTATAGGTTTGGTAATATATTAAATATTTGCTGTTATATAGACTTACTCATTTTTTATTCGGCCATGCCGTACTCACATACATTAATTTACGTATTTACTTTCCCACGATGTCAACAGGCCTGAAGACGAAGGATATGCTGTATGAACTTCAAATTAATTAGATTATATAACAGCTAATGTTTGAATATATATACATACCATACCGAAATATATAATCTTACTTGGCTATATATGTGTTGTTTAATACGATTGAAATATGACAATTTATATCATATTGTTTAGATATTTCAAATAAAAAGTTTTAAAAGTAATTAAATTGAAATTAATATATTCTTTACGTTACGTTAAGTGCCATGGGGTGAAATTCGATGACACGCAAAATCAAAAGCAAGAAAATTCAAATCAGCATCAGCATACTCGTTTCTTATCGTAAAAATACGAACATCAGGGTCATCTATCCAGATTTTAGATCCATTTGCTTATTGTCTGAGCAACAACAAATGAGTCACGAGGCCGCAGGTACAGCAACGGCGTCGATAGCAGGTAGTCTGCCACGTCGTCGTCGGTTGTGTATGTTGGCTGTAGCGTGTTTGAGCACACGACAGCGTCAGCAACTCAAAATAGGGGTGTGCGCACAGCGTCTCTGCCACAAGAGTGTGCACGCCAAGTCGACAACAAGTTTAAGAAGATCGGATGAACAGCGCGACGTCTCAGCAACAGTGAGTTCTCGCAACACAGTTTTCCAAACGAAAGCGTGTCTGCGCGAAAGCAACAGCTTCGCAGTACCACAAAGGAATGTGCGTGTATGTGTGTGTGGGTGTGTGGAACGTTTTGCCAGCTCTTCCTTATTGGTGGCGTATTGCTGTGCAAAAACGTTGTTGGATCTTCTTTCACGATGGCAGCCGCCACGCGTAGCACATAACTCAATGCCTATATAAAAATTAATTAGCACGAGTCAAACACCTTTTTGCACTACGTACCTCACTACACAATAATCACAAAATATGCGCGCGAAAGCACTTTGCACTATTTGTATGCACTAACTGTGCAATAAAATGACGATAATGTATTCTCACAAGATCGGATGCTTTATATTTAAATTTAGCAAACGAGATCAACTTTTCTGTTCCACTTGACAATTAGGAAAGAGACAGCTCGAAGGAAATGCCAAGCCTCATTATCGATAATGCGATAATAATTGCATGCCAATGGATGTCTTGTCTATTTTATCGATATATCGCATGCTGTGAATGGCAATTGCAAGTCCTGCCAACGCATTGCAAATGTTAGTTTAACAGACTCATAACTAACATTTTTCAAACAGCTGTTAAAGATCAAAACAGTAGCGTCCGAAATAGTGTAACAACAACAACCAAAGTGCAAATAGTAAAAATAAAGTTGAGCGACATGCTCGTCCCTACACCCATCAGATTTAAACTAAGCCTCTACGGTGAAGTTTAGAGCTGAAAGAAGGAGAGCATGGAATTACCATATATCCTTGGCATGAAAGGTTCCTAATTCTTTGCCATTGAGATCTTCTAAAATATACAAAGTATTTCCACATTTTTTCTTAATTCGGGCTTTTATTCCAACAGGCGCAAGCTTTGCATTAAAATTTGCAGCTGCATTGCTTAATACAAAGTTTCGCTTAACAACTTCTTGACCAACCTCAAATGAACGAGGCCTAGTACGCAAATTGTACGTCTGCTGATTTTTCTCATATGCCTTAGTGAGATATTTTCCGATATTTGAGCGAAGTTTATGAAACTCATCGATCCTGGATAATCCTTCAGTACCATCACTGAGCAGATTAATATTCCGCAACAGTTTGTAATCATGACCATGCGTAATCATATGTTGACCAAATACAATAAAGTATGGCGACATTCCTACTGACTGATGAATACAATTTCGTAATGCAGAATTAATACTCGGCAAGTATATGTCCCATAGACGTTGATCACTACGAACATATGCTCTTAAAGCAGCGTTAATAGATCGATTAACTCTTTCGGCTGCATTGGACTGAGGAGCATACGCACCTGTGCACATATGGTTGATGCCATATTTGGAAATGAAATTAGCGAACTCATGACTTTTAAACTGAGTGCCATTGTCACTAACAACAATTTCCGGTACTCCAAAGCATGCAAAGATCTCATCTCTCAAGTAATTAATGACAATCTGTGACGTGAATTTCCTCACAGCTTTGAGAAAGGTAAACTTTGAAAAATGATCCAATACAATAAAAATTCCAACGTTGCCTTGCTTCGTGCGTGGAAAGGGACCAATAAAATCTATATACAATCTTTGAAAGGGTCTGTCACTCGACACCTTACTACCCATAGGTGGTTTTAATGCGCATGTAGGATACTTCGTTGTCTTACATGTTTCACAATTTCTTATGTAGTTGCGCACGTCGATAACCATCTTAGGCCAGAAAAATCTTCGTCTAATTCGTTCCAAGCATTTAGCGATGCCGCAATGGCTGGAAATCGGCTGATCATGAGCGGCTTTGATAACTGGTAAGCGTAACGCATCTGGAATAAACAATCTCCAACAATCATCAGAGTCCTCATTAAAATTACAACGACGATAGATATATTTGTCAACAACTTTAAAATCAGGTAAATCCGCAGATTGATAGCTATCTCTTAATTTACAATAATCTTTCGGATTGAAAGGAATCAGAATCTAGATCAATTTCTGGAAACAGTTCTACTTCTATTGCAGCGACTTCATCGACTTCTTCAAATGACCTCGAAAGAGCATCAGCTACTACATTCTCGCTTCCTTTTCGGTGTTCGATGTGGAAGGAAAAGCCCTGCAGCTTAATTGCCCAACGAGCTAACCTGCCACTTAAATCTGACTGATTCATTAACCAGCGCAGACTTGCGTGATCAGTGACTACTTTAAAAGGCTGTCCTTCGATATACATTCTAAATTTCTTTATTGCTAAAACGACAGCTAAGCATTCAAGCTCAGTCACGGTGTAATTTCGTTGTGCTTTATTTAGCTTTTTAGACATATATGCAATAGGTCTCTCGCATCCGGAATCATCAGCTTGAGCTAGCACTGCACCAACACCATATGAAGAAGCATCGCATTGCACCACGAAAGGCTTTTCATAATTCGGATGAACAAGAAACGGAGCTGTGCATAGCCTACGTTTTATTTCTTCAAAAGCGACTTGCGCAGAATCGTTCCACTCGAACGACTTGCCTCGCAATAATTCTGTGAGCGGAAATATAACAGAAGAGTACTGAGAAATGAACCTCTGGTACCATCCAGTCATGCCTAAGAATCTTCTTAGTTGTTTGCGCGATTTTGGCGGTGGAAACTCATCCACAGCTTGAATCTTGCTGGGGTTGATTTGAAGAGTACCCTCTCCTACAACATAACCGAGATAATCGACTTTGCTTAATCCAAACTGACTTTTGCTGACATTTATTGTAAGTCCAGCTCTGTGCAATTGTGTAGCAACAGTGCCAAGATGTTCTATATGTTCCTCAAAGCTAGAAGACATAACTAATAAATCGTCAAGATATACGAATACATGGGATTTTAGTTGATACGGAATGACCTGATCCATCAACCTACACATGGTCTGAGGTGCGTTAGTCAAACCGAAAGGCATTCGCTTAAACTGGTATAGTGGTCGATTGGGAATTGTAAAAGCAGTTTTGGGACGAGAATCGGAATCTAATCGAATTTGCCAGAAAGCATCTTTTAAGTCGATTTTTGAAATGCAATGCACTGAAGGAAGACGACTTAATAGACCATCTAAGATTGGCATAGGATAAGCATCCTTGACTGTCACAGCATTGAGTTTGCGTGCATCAAGACAGAATCTAACCTTTCCTGGCTTGATCACTAGTGTCACGGGAGACGACCATGGCGATGTTGAAGCTTCTTCAATCACGCCTAGTTTTATCATTCGTATCGCATCTTCTGCTCCGGCGGGGCAAGGGTTCGCTTAATTGGCTTAGAATCTGCCGTATCGATATTATGCTCTACCAGAGATGTTTCTCCTAATCCGTTACGTTCTGAGGATGGAAAATAGTCAATTACTGAATTTAATTTTGCTTTCTGATCACTAGATAACTTTAGTTCAAAAGAGTCACTTGCAGTTTCAGTTTTTATTTCATTAATCGAGTAAGAAGAAGATAGAATAGAAATGCCAAAGGCTTTCCAAAAGTCCATTCCGCAAATTACATTTTGTTTAATGGAGGGTATTAAAAGAAATTCGAAGTCTATGCATTGAGAATTATACTGTATTGGTAAACGTACAGTGCCTACAACAGTTTGTTTAAAACCGTCTGCAGTATGAACAACACCTTTTACTTTGCTAAGAATGATCTGTTCTGAGATCATGCGTTCAGCAAGTGCTGATCCAATTACACTCTTATTAGCTCCACTATCCAGAAGTGCCAAATAGGGCTCCTTGAGAATCTCGATTTGTGTAAATGGACGAATATCATTACTTTTGTGCACTATAGCAGAAATAGTAAAACAATTTAAGCGGCGTTTGTCATTCCAAAATTTTGCATACGTAAAGATGAACGACTTCTTTGAATTGTCAAAGCTCGGCATGAAAATTGGGCTCTGCGCAACCTATATTCTCGCAAGCGTTCGGGGCAAAGATCGGGAAGTTGTCAAATCTGGGGAGTGAAGTGGTACGTCCGGTAATTGAACTGATAAGTCTGGTAATGGAGAAGTAGCTGAATTGAAACCCAAGGCTAATGTCGGACATCCCCTCTCGGAACTCTGAGGACATCCTGAGCTGAGTTTTCCGCAGTTGGTTTGCATTTAGCACAATTCGGATTATACGTATCCGGCAAACCACAGCCATAGCAGAAAATTCGGCGAGGTTTCAAGCAATCCTGGTATCTGTGACCGTGCTCGTCGCAGTTCCAGCACTTTAATGTATTCTTTATGCGCACTGCGCAAACTTCGTCATTAATTTCGGATTCTGATTCAGATTCTTCCTCAGATTCCTCTTCGTGACGGATTGCATTAACAATTCTTTTGGAAACGTTCTCACGAAGTTTCGTTCGCGAGTTACGAAAGAATTCTTCGTGTCTATGACACTCCTACGCAATATTGCCAAACTTGGAATATCTACGTGAAGTAGTTCATGTCTTAATTCAGATTTCAGGTTGTGTCTAACTTCGGTGATATGTCAGCTTCGGACATGGGATCTCTAAGAGAATCGGCGATCGCTACCATTGCGTCTAAAAATTCATCAAAAGATTCATTGCTGCCTTGTTTACGACGCCTCATTGCCTGTTTGATATCTCGATCAGTTCGTTGATCTTGATATCGCTCACGCAGCTTGTTGCACAATTCGAACCAATTCATGTGACCAGTAGTTCTATGAACTCGCCAATAAAATGAAAGAGCGGATCCAGAGAAGAGTAAATTCGCAAACTGATATAATAAGTCAAAATTGCTGTTGAAATATTGAGAAGTAAGACAATTAACACGATATATAAAGTCTTCTATCGGAAGGTCACTGGCAGAACCAGAGAATTTCACCTTCCAGTTGGAAATAATATTCGAGATTCTATCGGGACGATCAGTGGAATAATCAATAGGGTTAGCACGAGCACCAGAGGGTCTACGTCTCTGATTGGAGTCATGCTCAACGTTTGCTCGTGGCGCGTTTAGAGGAATTTCATTATCCCATTCGAGTTGTGACTCGTCTCGGGACTCTCGTCGCAAAGCGGACAAACTTAAGTTGCGTAGGGCATTACTGATCTGATCAGATACAGTCACGGCGATATTTGCTGTATAGCTTTCTAAAGAACTCGTTATTATTTGCTGAATACGATCATCAGAATTAACGATAGTATTATTGGAAGCATTTCTTCCTGAGTCACGTCTGGTGGCAACACTACCAGGAGGACGCATGTTTTGTGTATTGTTTCGATTATTTGACCTCGTTGCTGGTCGGGTTCGAGTGATAGCTCCTGTGGGATTATTGCCAGTGGCACCCCTAGGTCTACCCGTCGTGTTTCTAGAATTCATCGTGGTTGCACTTGCCAAGTTTTCAGAACTTGGTGCAAGACTGCAAGGTTGTCTACAATTTGGACATGTGGTATTATTGTTTAACCACTCAGATAAACAGATTCTGTGGAACTTATGTCTACACACTGTTTCAGTGAAAACGGTTTCCGAACTAGTACCATTGCAAATTGTACAGGATACTGTTTCATCTGCAACGTTTACTAACGCAGATAGGTCTTCTGTGCTACGTACTACTGCCATCTCTAAAGATTTTGAGTATGCTTATCGAAAAGGCTTTTCAGGATTTGAAAGAATATAAATCTCAGCAGATCTTTTATTCCAAACAAACGATACGATAGTTGCGGTAAACGATAAATATTTCATAAACAAATTTGGGACTTATCCATTCATAAGATTGTTGCATTGTAAAATTTAAAAAGATATATCATTCAAGCTTCTCTTAGTGACTAACTGAATCTACTAAGAATAATTTGGAGAATTGTTTTCGGAAAAGAGGAACTTGTCGAAGTAATCCACCAAGAGCAATCTCATTTTCCTAATTACAAAATAGAAATATGCAGATATTAGAAATCTATCACCTGGTTTAGATCAACGTTAAGTCAATACTAAATTCCAAAATGAAAGGAAATCAAAATCAAAATATTTTTTTAAGCTAACATTTGTTAGCTAAAATTTATGCGAGATGCTTGTTTATTGGTCAGGCTCCGCGTAGAACTAACAGACCACCTGCAGTTCCTAATAATCAAACATACGCTCTGAACTACTACAAAGTTTGGATGGTGGTTGTGGAAGGAAGTTGGTATTCAAGGAAAGTAACCGGAAGCGCGGAATAACTCAATGTAAATGTTACTTGTTTCAATCTCAACGATCTCAAGGCCATTTAATTATGTAACCTCGAGGACATTAAACATGTTACTCGGGCTCCACGTGTCTGAATTGTTACTCGGGCTCCACGTGTTGGGCGCCTTTTAATTATGTAACGAACACGTCATGTGTGCAGCAAACTGGAGGCGTACTCTGCCTACGGGTGCCGACTTGAGCTCAGGGAAAATGGTGTGGATTCTTTTGCCACCTAGAAAGCCGCCGTGTCACATAACTAAAACTTGTAGACAGAGTTAGACTAGGAAAGGATAACAACCAAATAAAACCGGTGAAGAGAAGACAAGAATGATATATCAAATGTGAAGAACTTAGATGTTGAAGCTCTTCTTCTTTACCCACCCAACCATTTAAAGACTCCTAATCATTTGCCTTTACCCTAAGAACAATGCTACATTACTTATTTCAGGTGCCATTAACAATTTAATTCATAATCAATTCATTTTAGTACAATTCATCTTTTATCCTATTTGAGGATTTCATTACATTTCGAGATTTAAAGATAACAATACTAATAACTATGTGAAAGCAAACGATTCACATATATTGACTTTACATTCTATTCTGGTTGGTAGGTGTATAGGTTTGGTAATATATTAAATATTTGCTGTTATATAGACTTACTCATTTTTTATTCGGCCATGCCGTACTCACATACATTAATTTACGTATTTACTTTCCCACGATGTCAACAGGCCTGAAGACAAAGGATATGCTGTATGAACTTCAAATTAATTAGATTATATAACAGCTAATGTTTGAATATATATACATACCATACCGAAATATATAATCTTACTTGGCTATATATGTGTCGTTTAATACGATTGAAATATGACAATTTATATCATATTGTTTAGATATTTCAAATAAAAAGTTTTAAAAGTAATTAAATTGGAAATTAATATATTCTTTACATTACGTTAAGTGCCATGGGGTGAAATTCGATGACACGCAAAATCAAAAGCAAGAAAATTCAAATCAGCATCAGCATACTCGTTTCTTATCGTAAAAATACGAACATCAGGGTCATCTATCCAGATTTTAGATCCATTTGCTTATTGTCTGAGCAACAACAAATGAGTCACGAGGCCGCAGGTACAGCAACGGCGTCGATAGCAGGTAGTCTGCCACGTCGTCGTCGGTTGTGTATGTTGGCTGTAGCGTGTTTGAGCACACGACAGCGTCAGCAACTCAAAATAGGGTTGTGCGCACAGCGTCTCTGCCACAAGAGTGTGCACGCCAAGTCGACAACAAGTTTAAGAAGATCGGATGAACAGCGCGACGTCTCAGCAACAGTGAGTTCTCGCAACACAGTTTTCCAAACGAAAGCGTGTCTGCGCGAAAGCAACAGCTTCGCAGTACCACAAAGGAATGTGCGTGTATGTGTGTGTGTGTTTGGGTGTGTGGAACGTTTTGCCAGCTCTTCCTTATTGGTGGCGTATTGCTGTGCAAAAACGTTGTTGGATCTTCTTTCACGATGGCAGCCGCCACGCGTAGCACATAACTCAATGCCTATATAAAAATTAATTCGCACGAGTCAAACACCTTTTGCACTACGTACCTCACTACACAATAATCACAAAATATGCGCGCGAAAGCACTTTGCACTATTTGTATGCACTAACTGTGCAATAAAATGACGATAATGTATTTTCACAAGATCGGATGCTTTATATTTAAATTTAGCAAACGATATCAACTTTTCTGTTCCACTTGACAATTAGGAAAGAGACAGCTCGAAGGAAATGCCAAGCCTCATTATCGATAATGCGATAATAATTGCATGCCAATGGATGTCTTGTCTATTTTATCGATATATCGCATGCTGTGAATGGCAATTGCAAGTCCTGCCAACGCATTGCAAATGTTAGTTTAACAGACTCATAACTAACATTTTTCAAACAGCTGTTAAAGATCAAAACAGTAGCGTCCGAAATAGTGTAACAACAACAACCAAAGTGCAAATAGTAAAAATAAAGTTGAGCGACATGCTCGTCCCTACAGACTATAGCCTTTCCGATTAGTTTTTTTTCAATTGCTCTCCCGAAATATCCGGATTCGACCCTGTCCTGCCTTCACCCGGTGCCGCCTCCCGTCATGCCACTTTAGTACTACCTGGTGGTGGTGCGGGTGTAGCGTCCTCGCCACGCTCCTCATCTCCCTTGGCCATTCCTCGTCCCGCAACTCGACCCAGCTCCTTGCCTGTCCCTGCCTCCTTCTCGGGCTCTAAGGGACCCGGGATATACCAGGATGGTGCGAATCGCGGCGTCATCGGCCGATATCCTGGCGATATCTGGTCTCCAACGACCTCCGGGTTAGGCAGGTAACCGGGCGGGCGAGGGCCACACAAATGCCGACGCCTCTCCCTTGAGGGTCTCGGCAGTAGTCGGCGGCGTCATCGGCCCTTCCCAGGTGGGCGACGGCATCAACTCCAGCACGTCGGCGGCCTCTGGCAGTTGCCATTGCCGTGCCCTCGTCGCCCTCCGCGGGTTGAACGGCAGTCGCTGTCTTCCTCGTCCCGTTGTTGTTGCTGCTGCTGTTACTGTTAACTCATTGTTACCCTCTCATGCCCTTGGCATGATCATGCGGCGCACAACGGTAGTTGTGTGCATATATGCACAAACTTTAATTGTTTTTATGCGGCTGATATATATTTTATTATATATATATATCTATGTGCCAGGCATAAATTCTCTTAATTACCATGTGGGGTGTACCGGTAGATGTATATATATGTGTGCGTATGTGTACAAATTTCAATTGTACTTAGGCGGCTGATATATATTTTATTATATATATATATCTATGTGCCGGGCATCCACATTCTTATATGACCATGTGGGGTGCAACGGTAGATCTATATAGGTGTGTGTATACACACAATAATTTAAAAACTATGTGTTTTTTGCATTTTGAACATTTTCAAAAGAGTTGGCTTCAGCGGGGAACGAACCCCGAACCACTCTCTTAAAGCTTGCACTTTACCGGTGACTCTGACCCTGCAGCCACGAGCGACGGCCTCTGGCTGTAATGTTAACAGCGTCTATGACGCCTGCTAGCGTCGCTCTTGTTTGCTGACGTCATAGCCACTGTGCTCTTTTGTCGAAGAGAATTTGAGTTCGCTGTGCATTTGCCCCTGTAGCGATAGTTCTACTTCTGTGGTTGCTATGCTTGTACTTTGAACCGACGTTATTTTTTTCCAGATTCTGTGTTGCTCATCGTAGCAGGTGTGCACAGTGGGCTGAGTCTCAAGTTATTGTGGTGAAATATACTTTAGCCATAATTGTTGTATGCTCTGTGGCTCGAATCATTGGTTATATATATTTCCTTCCTTATGTACATATATATATATATCATCTATCTATATATATGTGCCTCTTTTATATATATATATATTAGAGATATATATTTTCCCCGTGTTTTCTCGGCGAGTGCAAAAACCGTTGATCCCGTTCGTTTCTCTTTCCTTCGCGTTTGGTTTCTCCGTGTTAAACGTTCTGTTTATATTTGTTAATATATTAGCCAAACAGTCAAACAATTTCCCCGGATATTAAATGAGTTCGTCCCACTGTTGGTTCCGTTATCTTGGTTCTGTTTACAGCAGCTTAAACTGCATCATGTAATACAGAATTTTGTGCCAACGAACAGTGTGGTTGGCTTTGTGCTGTTTGTTTGGTTTATTCATATTCCCACGTTGTTCTGCGTGTCTGTTGTTGTGTATAATTGTGGGTGGTATTGTAAACGCATTAGGGTGGTCCCAAATAACAAAATTTTTTTTTTCTCTTTTTTTTTTTTTTATGACCAAAAAAAAGTTATTAACATTTCCCCTGCCTCGTACGTGTCCGTTTCTGATGGGCGTCTTTACATATATATATGTGTTTTTTTTCCTTCCTGCCTCGTTCGTGCCTCGTTTCTGATGGGAGTTTTGTGTGGACACATTAGGGTGGTTCAGACAATTATTTTGTATAAAAAAAAAAAAAAAATTTGTCTTTCCTTTTTTTTTTCCTTGTATTCATTGATACGTATCTCGTTGACAAAACAAAAAAAATAAAATTTTATTTGATCTGACCTTTATTCCCTCGTTGATAATTGTGGTTTTAAATCGCCGATGTGTGCCCGCCGTGTTTTCTTCTCCGTCCGTGACTGTAGTTTACATATTACAGGTGATATGAAGTCCATGATCTGGTATGGTCCTCCAAATCTTGGTGCCAGTTTTGCCGCGAATCCGTCTGCCGCATTGGATAAGTGATGTTCCTTCACCCACACTAGTTCTCCCACACTTGGTTTCCATGGTCTCCTCCTCAGGTTGTAGTATCGAGCCTGGTCTTGGGCTGCCTTTTCCAAACTCCGACGCACTATTTCAAATATTTCTTTGAGTTTTTCGGCATTTTCTCGAGGTTCTTGTGCAGCTTGTCCTGTGCCGATGACCGCTTCGTCGTACAGAGCCTGTGGTAATCGGGGTTCTCGACCCTGCGTCACGAACGCTGGTGAATATCCTGTTGCCGTTGTCACGCTGGTATTGACAGCTAGCGTGATTTCCGGCAAAGCTTCATCCCAACATCTTTGATTCGCCCCTGCATATTGGGCAATCATCGTATTTACAGTGCGATTGGCTCGTTCAGTTGGGTTCTCATGAGGTGTATATGGTGCCGTGTATTGGTGTCTCACACCGAATTCCTGCAGGAAATTTTTGAACGACTTGCTGGTAAAGTGTGCGCCGTTGTCCGTAATAAGCACCTTCGGTAGTACGCCAAATCTTGCCAATTTTCTCTCTCTGAATGCCTATTGTAGAGCCGCGGCTGTTGCGCTTCGTAGTGGCACCAATTCAGTCCATTTTGAGAATCGATCGATGAAGACTAACAATGTTGTATTGCCGTGTTTCGATCGTGGCAGTGGACCCACAAAATCTGCGCACAAGGTTCCTCCGGAATTTGCGTGAGCATTTGTCCAGCTGCTTGTAGCTGATTTGGCTTGTATCGTTGGCACAATTCACATCGCTGTACATAAGCCCTTACGTCTCGGTGAAGTCCTGTCCAGTAATAGCGAGCCGCCACTCGTGCTATTGTTTCTCGTGTTCCGGTGTGTCCTGCTGCTGTCGAGTCGTGGTTTTCCTGTAATACCCGTTGTCTGTTTTTTGTGGGTACGCACAACTTCCATGACGGTACATCTCGTGTCCTGCTCTGTGAGGAATATGTCTGTACAGATTTCCTGACTCTGTTATGACTACGAAATGGTATCCCTCTAAATATGGTCTCAACTTCCGAATTGCCAAGACGATCGCCAAACATTCTTTCTCAGTGGCTGAATAGTTTCTCTCGGCCCCGTTGAGTGTTCTGCTGGCATATGCGATCACGCGTTCTCCCTCGAAAAATCCTTGTGTGAGGATGGCTCCCAATCCGTAGTTGCTTGCATCAGTTTGTAACGTGAATGTATTTGTTATTTCGTTGGCTGCTCCGACGTGTCTTCCTGGTTCGTCCGTCTGGATACCTGTAGAAACCCGCTGGGAATCCTGCTTCCAGGACCTTCTTCTCTCGTCGCTTGACGCCCGGGTATAACTTCTGCTCGGCACGTGTGAAAATCTGGAGGCTGACCTGCCGATGCAAGGATCTGGATTTTATCCTGCCGATGCAAGGATCTGGACTTTATCCTGCCGATGCGAGGATCTGGATTTTATACTGCCGATGAAAGGATCTAAATTTTATCCTGCCGATGCAAGGATCTAGATTTTATCCTGCCGATGCAAGGATCTGGGTTTTATCCTGCCGATGCAAGGATCTGGATGTTATCCTGCCGATGCAAGGATCTGGACGCTAACCTGCCGATGCCAGGATCTGGATTTTATCCTGCCGATGCAAGGATCTGGATTTTATCCTGCCGATGCAAGGATCTGGACGCTAACCTGCCGATGCAAGGATCTTGGGACCGTTCTGCCAATGCAAGAAACTGCGCTCGTGTTCTGCTCGTGAGAGACTTCCCCCGCTTGTGGCTGCTTGTCCCTTTTTATACTTTTCTGAGCCAAAGCCAACGGTGCATGCGCTCATCATTTGGTGACGTCATGGTTTGCCAGCCAACTGCGCTTGTAATGTGAGAGCTCTCTCTCTCTCTCTGCGTAGTCGCTGTACTGCAGTATGCTGTACTGCAGTATGCTGTACTGCAGTGAGAGTGCACGCGCGTGTTGTTGTTCTTTTCGGTTGCTCAGAGCGTTATGCTGAAAGGGAATTAGTTATGCAATTGCGTTAGTTGTAAAGAGCAATATGCTCTTTACAAGTTGTCGACTAATTGTTCCAATGACTATATGATACAGTTTTCCGATTTGAACAAACTTAGTTCAAGATATATAAGACTAGCTCCGATGAATATGCTGTCAAGTTAGATAAGATTTCTCACAAAACAAAGAAGTTTTTCATATTAAGTCATGAATTTTGACAGATGAAGATGCTGTCAGTTTGGTTAACATATCTCCAAAAAAAAAAAACTTTTCATACTAAAACTTGATTTTCAATCGATCTTTCCTATGACAGCTATATGATATAGTGGAACGATTTCAACCAACTGTGGTAAGTATGTAGAGGACAGATTCAGATACTTATTCTGTAATATTGGTTGAGATATCTCAGAAAACAAAAAAGTTTTTCATACTAAAATTTGATTTTCAATCGATTTTTCCTATGACAGATATATGATATAGTGGTCCGATCCAAAAAAAAATAAAATAAACTTGACCTGCTTGCAATATAGATCAAGTACGTTGTCTAAAAATATTTTTAATTTTACAATGATATTGAACGTTACTATAACAAATAACATAATATACCATTAACTTTAAATGTTAATATAACATGTTCATATAATATTTTAATATTAATAAAATATAATATATAAATATAACATAAACAAACAATAATTTAAATTTAAAAAAACTATACGACCCTGCTGGAATATGAACCCGACAAATATCTAAAATCAGATAAATTTTGAAAAAAAAGTTGGCGCGGCAGGGAATTGAACCCGCGACCCGATGACAAAAGAATAATCCAAAGTATGGAGGACTCTACACTTTGAGCCACCATACCTGATATATTGCAATATTATTTATTGAGAAAAGAATTACAAAATTTGTATTAAAATCAAATGTTAATATTTATGTCAATATAACCATTAATGAAACATGGAAATTTAACACATCTAATATATATAGTAAATAAAAACCATCTGCCCGATACAGGATTTGAGCCTGCGACCTGTGCGATAGTATAAAATCAATTCAGCGACTCAGTACGCTACGCCACAGGAGCCATGTGACGTTAATTTTCCAAATTTCAGTTTTGTCAACAGCATTAATTTATGATTAATGCCATTTATTTTTTTTGACCCCGTACTTAAAAAAAGTACAGGGGTCTATTAAGTTTGTTTCATTTTTGCTTACTGCCAACCATTACACAATTAAACAACTTAACTTATTATTTTAATATCTTCACTATTTACCGTCCGATCGCAATGAAATTCTACACAGGTCGTGGACTATTTACGCTTCATCTATGCAAAATCTGAAGTTTCTAGCTTTCAAATTTGTTCTTGTAATTTAGATATGACATTTTTAATTTGGATTTTAGGGCGTTTAAGGGGGCGTGGCAAAATTCTAAAACAAACTTGATCTGCTTGCAATATAGTTTGGTGTCAAGTACATATCAAGTTTGGTGTCTCTAGCTCTTATAGTCTCTGAGATCTCGATTTTCATACAGACGGACGGACGGACGGACGGACGGACGAGACGGACATGGCTGTATCGACTCGGCTGTTGATGCTGATCAAGAATATATATACTTTATGGGGTCTGCCACGCCTCCTTCTGCCTGTTACGCACATTTTTTTTGAAACAAACTTAGTAGACCCCGTACTTTTTTTAAGTACGGGGTCTAAAAACATATCTCAAAATAAAGATTTTCATACTAAAACTTTATTTTCAATCGATCTTTCCTATGACAGCTAGAAGATATAGTTGACCGATTTGAACCAACTTTGGTCAATAAGTAGAGGACCAGTTTAGATACTTATTCTGTAATATTGGTTGAGATATCTCAGAAAACCAAAAAGGTTTTCATACTAAAACTTTTTCAATCGATCTTTTCTATGACAGCTATGTGATATAGTTAACCGATTTCAACCAACTTTGGTCAGTATGTAGACGACAAATTCAGATACTTATTCTGTAATATTGGTTGATATATCTCAAAAAACAAAAAGGCTTTCGTACTAAAGCTTGATTTTCGATCAATCGGTCCTATGGGAGCTATATGATATAGTGGCCCGTCCCAAAAAAAAACAAACATGATCTGCTTGCAATAAAGATCAAGTAGGGGTCTAAAAATATTTTTTATTTTTCAATTATATTGAACGTTACTATAACGATAACATAATATAACATTAACATTTAATGTTAATATAACATTTTAATATTGATAAAATATAATATGTAAATATAACATAAACAAACAATAATTTAAATTTAAAAAAACTATACGACCATGCTGGAATATGAACCCGACAAATATCTAAAATCAGCTAAATTTAGAAAAAAAAGTTGGCGCGGCAGGTCATTGAACCCTCGACCCGATGACAAAAGAAAAATCCAAAGTATGGAGACTCTACACTTTGAGCCACCATACCATTTGCTGATCCCTGATATATTGCAATATTATTTATTGTAGAGAAAAGAATTACAAAATTTATATTAAAATCAAATGTTAATATTTATGTCAATATAACCATTAATGAAACATGGCAATTTAACACATCTAATATATATAGTAAATAAAAACCATCTGCCCGATACAGGATTTGAGCCTGCGACCTGCGCGATAGTATAAAATCAATTCAGCGACTCAGTACGCTACGCCTCAGGAGCCATGTGACGTTCATTTGCTAAATTTCAGTTTTGTCAACAGCATTAATTTATGATTAATGCCATTTATTTATGATTACTGCCAAACCTCACACAATTAAACAACTTAACTTATTATTTTAATATCTTCGCTATTTACCGTCCGATCGCAATGAAATTTTTTACACAGGTCGTGGACTATTTACGCTTCATTTACGCAAAATCTGATTTCTAACTTTCAAATTGTTCTTGTAATTTAGATATGAAATTTTTAATTTGGATTTTAGGGCGTTCAAGGGGGCGTGGCAAAATTCTAAAACAAACTTGATCTGCTTGCAATATAGATGAACCTACATATCAAGTTTCGTGTCGCTAGCTCTTATAGTCTCTGAGATCTCGATTTTCATACAGACGGACGGACGGACGGACGGACAGACGGACATGGCTATATCGACTCGGCTGTTGATGCTGATCAAGAATATATATACATTTTAGGGTCTGCGACGCCTCCTTCTGCCTGTTACGTACATTTGCACGAATACAATATACCCTTTAACTTAATTTTTAAGTAACGGGTATAAAAAAAGGAATAAATATAATCAAAAAACTGGAAAAAATTCAATTTAAATTAATTTGAAAATTTAAATTGAACGGAAAAAGCCTAACGGAGAAAAATTCGATAAATTTCCCATATTTATCGAAATGCACCTAATTAGGTCAAGGTCGCACGGAAATCACTTAGGGTTGCTATGCACCCCACGCATTATGTTAATTAGCATAGCTGACGGATCAAGCTGTTAAGTGCCATCTTGGCTTAAGCTCAGTTTAACCTCGACCTTTTCCGTCGAAGACACACGCAGAAGCTGAGGAAAATTTTCAACTTCGAAAAAAATTTGAAATTATTTCTGCCATTCGGCAATTCATTTTAATAATTGGTAATTATTTAAAAATAAAATTTAAAAGACTACACGCCTTATATAATATTTCAATAATTTAATTTAGATTTTCAAAAATTCTCAATTCGAGCAATGAACGGTGAAAAAAGAATATTTCTGAAGACCACCTTTTTCTGTCGCAGCTATTCAAAATTTACGAGGTAAATACTATAGAAAAAGAGCGTAGCGAAAAAGCTTGAACTTAAAGTCAGCAGTTTCTGATCAAAAAAAAAAATGTGTGAGCTAAGTCTTTGCGGATGGGGCTCCGCTGATCCAACCCACGCATCTCAAAAAGGCTGACCTGCTGCGAAAAATCCAACTTAATTTAAATCCAAAAATCTCAAGATCAAAATCAATGCCTAAACAAAAAGTGAAAGACAATTAAAATCTAAACAGTGATAAAACGATTAAAATAATAAAAGAATATAAATATTATAACAAATAAAAGAAATAAATAAAATTATAAAAAACTAGTCGGAAAGGCTATAGTCGAGCTCCCGACTATAGGATACCCGTTACTTATTTGAATATATATAAAGTATTTTCCGAATTTTAGATTCTAAAGTACTTTAATGTAATAACTACCCGATACAATATTCGACAAAACCTTTATTTTATATTGAATATTCCTAAAATATAGAAAAGGGCATCCGCCCTGATTGTAACAATGACCACTGAAAATACGCTGAAATAATATCGACGAGGCGAAATGAAGTGCACAGCTCGGGTTATGTTTTTGAACTGATCTGCCGAGAAGTTCGGCAGGTTTATTGAAAACTATATTATAATCTTTAACTATCCTAATCTATTACAATGAATGCCCTAAACAATCAATACCTAGCAGAACATTAGCTTATACCTCAATACTTATCAGTATATATGCTTATGTATGTTTATGGTTACATTGTTTATGACGCTGCATATCGCGTCGTCCTCTTATCATATGCAGGACTCTATTTACTTAGGTCAGCAGCATATCGGCAGCGGCCGATTGCAAGCTGTGTTAAACTATCTCAAACAGGGTTTATCTAGCTCTAGTGTCTAGACTTTAGTGGAAATTTTATATATTTAAAACTATAAGATTAAACATCCTGGACCTTGTCTGGATTACCCTATCTTCTGGTAGACAGCCCATCATTTGATGTATGAATCTTGGCTGCGCTCTAAAGCACCGATAGCAATGCTTTACTAGCTGAGAGGTTAATTGTTTGCCTCTGAGTGGCCAAAACTTTTGACGCATTATGGCTAGTAACCCTTGAGGACCAACATATAAATGCTTTTCGTGCAAATACTTGGTTAAAAGGTAAACCCATTTATCTTTATATGGTAGGAGAATAGGATGTTTTGCATCAAAATATAAATGAGCATTCTGAATCCTTCCCCCTACTCTTATTATATTATTTTGGTCTATTATAGGAGCCAAAGACTTTATATTTGATGTCCCAGGTATTTACTTACCGCTCTTTAACAACTTATTTTCTTCTCGGAAATACTCCTTCTGAATAATTTGTACAATAAAGGTCAAAGATTTTTTCTTAAAATCAACCCCACTTGTGGTATTACACTTTCTGCATTTTGCTATAAACCTTAATACATTTGCTACGACATTTTGCAAAAACGTAAGGCTATTTTTGTGATCTATTTTTCTAAACATTGGTTCTACTTTACATGTTAATACTTTGAAATTGTTTTTTATCTCTGGAACATCAACCTTTTTTTCAAAATCACGGTTTTTATTCTGATCTTCATATTTTAGAAATGGGGGCCCTTGGAACCAAAATTGGTTATTAGCTAAATCCTTCGGATAGGCACCTCTAGAAATTATATCAGCTGGATTATTTTTTGTATCAACATAATTCCAGTCTGAAACCTTTGAATTTGATTGAATAGAATTAACCCTATGAGCTACAAAAAGCACAATCTTTGAGTCGGAATAATACTGAATTGATTCAAATTTCAATTTAACACTTTCCAATACCATTTTTGTCAACTCTGTCAGTAGATTTGCGGCACACAATTCTAGACGAGGAAGCGACAATATTTTTGTGGGACCTACTCTAGATTTGAAAGTAGCTAAATTTATAAAAATTTGCCCATTGGGACATATAGATTTTATATAAATAACAGCTCCATAGGTTTTAATGGAAGCGTCACAAAAGCCGTGCAGCTCAATGCTTTCCGTCTCCTCTTATTCTCCTCGGAATCGAGATATTATTAAGCATCGGTAATTCGGCTCTAAATTTTTCCCATTCCTTTAATAGCTCTCCTGAAATCTCTTCATCACAGTCTTTTATTTCTTTCCACAGCTCCTGAATAAGAATTTTGCACTTACTGTGACTGGATTTACTAATCCTAGTGGATCAAACAGTTTGGAGATATCAGATAATATATTTATTTTTGTCGGTTTGCTCTTACAAACCCAGTTGCATTTTATCGCAAAATTATCTGTGTCGGGCATCCAGGACACCCCCAAAGCCTTGACTCCATCTACTTGATCCTTATCGAAGTCTAGGCGCATGCTTCTATCAACTCCTGGAATTGCTTTAAGAATCTGAGAGCTGTTTGAACACCATTTCCTGAGATAGAAACCCCTTTTAATCAGTTCCCTAGAAATATTACTTTGAATTTGATTTATTTCCGTTATACCATTAGCACCTGTCATGAGATCATCCATACAAAAGTCTTTATTTATGATTTGTGCTAATGTGGGAAAGTTTTTATACCCGTTACTTAAAAATTAAGTAAAAGGGTATATTGTATTCGTGCAAATGTGCGTAACAGGCAGAAGGAGGCGTGGCAGACCCTAAAAAGAATATATATTCTTGATCAGCGTCAACAGCCAAGTCGATATAGCCATGTCCGTCCGTCCGTCCGTCCGTCCGTCCGTCCGTCCGTCTGTCCGTCCGTGTGAGCGCCTAGATCTCAGAGACTATAAGGGATAGAGCAACCAAATTTGGTACACATTCTTCTATAAGCCCCACGCAGATCAAGTTTGTTTTAAATTTTCGATCAGACCACTATATGAACGATCGGTCATAAATCAAGTTTTAGTATGAAAAACTCTTTTGTTTTCTGGGATATCTCAACCAATTTGACAGGATATGTATTTAAGTTGGTTTTATACATCCTGATCAAAATTGATTCAAATCGGTCGACTATATCATATAGCTGCCATACGAACTATCGGTCGAAAATCAAGTTGTAGTATGAACAACTTTTTTGTTTTCCGAGATATCGCGACCAAGCTGACAGAATATGCATTAAAGTTTGTCCCTTACACCCTAACCAAAATTGGTTAAGATCGGTCCACTATATCATATAGCTGCAATAGAACCGATTTGTCGAATATCAAGTTTTAGTATGAACAACTTTTTTGTTTATTAAGATATCTTAACCGATTTTACAGAATATGCATATAAGTTGGTTTTATACATCCTGACCAAAATTGGTTAAGATAAAGAAAGAATTGGTCGATAATTAAGGATTAGGGTGAATATTATTCTTGTTTCTGGAGATTTGTCAATCTGGAGAGTTTCTGGAGTTTCTGCAGTTTCTGTCAAACACTCGCTGATTATGAATATTATTTTGTCTTATACGTCCTGAATGAATTTGGTTTTAATAGGTTCTCTATATCATATAGTGGTCATTGTAACAATCAGGGCGGATGCCCTTTTCTATATTTTAGGAATATTCAATATAAAATAAATGTTTTGTCGAATAATTTTTCGGGTAGTTATTACATTAAAGTACTTTTATGGGGTTAACTTTGTTTGCAGTTATCATTATAAACTTAGAGTTTTTATATCTTTAGAATCTAAAATTCGGAAAATACTTTATATATATTCAAAGAAGTAACGGGTATCCTATAGTCGGGAGCTCGACTATAGCCTTTCCGACTAGTTCTTTATTTCTTTAGCTGCTTCTTGTAAGCATTTAACTGCTAAATATGGTGCAGCAGCAGTGCCGTATGTAACTGTCTTAAGCGCATACGTTTTTAAGGACTCTTGAGAGTTCCATCCCAACCCAAATCTGCCTATACATTTTCTCAATATCAGCTGAAATTGCATACTTGTGCTTACGGAATCTCAACAAGATATTAAAGTGATCCTCTTGCAGTTTGGGTCCAGTGTAAAGAATGTCACTAAGAGATACACTGCTTGATGTTTTACAAGAAGCATCAAAGACCACCCTTACCTTTGTTGTTGTACTGTCTGGCTTAAACACACAGTGGTGCGGAAAAAAGTACCTTGACAACAACTTTTCGGGATTTTCCACGGGTGCCATGTGACCTAACTTAACATATTCCTCTAAAAATTCCGAATACTGATTTTTTAAAGTCGGATTTTTTGATAATTTCCGTTCCAAAGTCAAAAATCTTCTCTTTGCTTGGAGTTCGGAGCTGCCTACTTGAATACAGAAAGGGAGCTTGACCACAAATATCCCGTTCTTAACCTTGTTTATGCTCTTTGCAAATATCTCCTCACACATAGTTTCTTCTATTGTGAGATTGGGAGCAGCGGTATTAATTTCCTCAACTTCCCAGAATTTTTGAAGTTGGAAATTTTAAGCTGTCCGATTTTTCGGCTACTGTGCCACAGAATACTGGTGACTTTTTTATCACCAATGGACCATTAGCCACCCACCCAAAGACCGTATTTTGCAGTCTAATCTGGCCGTTGTTTAAGGATGAGGTGCCTTCCAAATGGGTCTCATAGAATAGCTCTATTCCTAAAAGCATATCTATGCCCTTTGGGATATTAAAATAGGGGTCGGCCAACTTCAGATTAGAAGGTACAAAGAGAGATTGAGTGTTTTCTGTTCAGACGTGTTTTCTTTGCGCTCCATAATTTTTATTAATTTTGTAATACTTTGTGCCATAAATTTATAATTATTTTGTAACTATCTTGTGCCCTAGTGTCAATTGACTATTGTGTTGTGCAGAGCGTGTTCTAAAGTACATTGTAAGCCTATTTATATTATAATTAAATAACACAGCATCTGTGCTGTGTTTGTTGTTAGTGCTATTTTGTTATTTTCGCTTTGCGACCTGTTCGACGCTTCGCTGTGCAATCACAAGTTTGTGTGTGTGTTCACTTGTGCATTTTATCTTTGTGCTTGCATTCACGCATATCTTGTTGTTGCATTTTCGCTCAGCCATTGTTTGTTTGTGCAGTTTTTGCTTACCCAGTTCGAGCTTACCCAAGAGTTGTTTACATTCTCAATTTTGTTTTTTTTCACTCAATTTTCGTTACCCAGTAGGAAACTTGTACTTATGGGCCGATTCGTGACACTGACCAACTTAAATTTGTTAATTGTTGGTTATGTGATAACATGATGCACATTAAGTGTGCCGGGCTCACTGGACGTGATCTCGACAGGATTGTTTACAATGATAAGAAAAAAGACATTGGCGGTCTGCGTTGGTCTTGTCCAACTTGTATTTTTATACAATTTGATTTTACACGTATGTACAACAACGTGAAAATTCAATTTCTAAAACTTCGCACGTTAACGAAACAACTCTCGAGTAACTTCGATTCAAGTTTGGAGTTACTGAGTGAATTTAAATTTGAGGCTCCACCTATTAGACGTTTGAACCTCAATTTTGGCGCCATCCCAATATTTGCAAGGGCCGCCACTTCTTTCTTTTTCACCATCCCCTTGCAAATGTAGTGAGCTTCCCTCCCCTTTTCTAGCTAATAAAGCTCCTACTCTATCAACCACACCACCTGTAATTCCTGAGATTTCTTCGGTTCAGGTGGCTGTTCCCGAAGTGGCCGCAACAACTCCTGTAGTGACCAATACCCATATAGTTTCTTCGGCTCCTGTGACTGCACCTTCACCGGGATCCTCAACGACTGCAGTGACTGATGTTGGAACTAATCTGACCAATAGACCAGGTCGTCGCAACAGTCGCCCTATAGTCACAACTTTGGCTGCGCCTCCTCTACTTACGGTAGTGGCTCCACGTAAACATATTTTTATTTCCAGACTGTCTGCTGACACAACATGCGATTCCAACTCTGCGTATATCGCTAGTAAGTCGTCAGCATCTGTTTCCATTAATAAATTTAATTTCTCTGAGATTCCAGAAATTTCATCATTTAAAATTAGTGTCCCCTTTGATTCGTTTCCGATTATATGTGACTCAAAATTTTGTCCTCCTCATATAATTGTATACGAACTTAAGCAAAACTAGTCGGAAAGGCTATAGTCGAGCTCCCGACTATAGGATACCCGTTACTTCTTTGAATATATATAAAGTATTTTCCGAATTTTAGATTCTAAAGATATAAAAACTCTAAGTTTATAATGATAACTGCAAACAAAGTTAACCCCATAATGTAATAACTACCCGAAAAATTATTCGACAAAACATTTATTTTATATTGAATATTCCTAAAATATAGAAAAGGGCATCCGCCCTGATTGTTACAATGACCACTATATGATATAGAGAACCTATTAAAACCAAATTCATTCAGGACGTATAAGACAAAATAATATTCATAATCAGCGAGTGATTGACAGAAACTGCAGAAACTCTCCAGATTGACAAATCTGCAGAAACAACAATAATTTTCACCCTAATCCTTAATTATCGACCAATTCTTTCTATGGCAGATATATGATATAGTAAACCGATCTTAACCAATTTTGGTCAGGATGTATAACACCAACTCGGTTAAGATATCGTAATAAACAAAAAAGTTGTTCATACTAAAACTTGATATTCGACAAATCGGTTCTATTGCAGCTAAATAATATAGTGGACCGATCTTAACCAATTTTGGATAAGGTGTAAAGGACAAACTTTAATGCATATTCTGTCAGCTTGGTCTCGATATGAAGGAAAACAAAAAAGTTTTTCATACTAAAACTTAGCTATATGATATAGTGGATCGATTTCAACCAATTTCAATCGGGATATATAAAATTAACTATAATGCATATTTTGTCAGTTTGGTTGAGGTATCTCGGAAAACTAAAAAGTTTTTCATACTACAACTTGATTTTCGACCGATAGTTCGTATGGCAGCTATATGATATAGTCGACCGATTTGAATCGACTTTGGTCAGGATGTATAAAACCAACTTAAATACATATCCTGTCAAATTGGTTGAGATATCTCAGAAAACAAAAGAGTTTTTCATACTAAAACTTGATTTACGACCGATCGTTCATATGGGAGCTATATAATATAGTGGTCCGATCGAAAATTTAAATCAAACTTGATCTGCGTGGGGTTTATAGAAGTCTGTGTACCAAATTTGGTTGCTCTATCCCTTATAGTCTCTGAGATCTAGGCGCTCACACGGACGGACAGACGGACGGACGGACGGACATGGCTATATCGACTCGGCTGTTGATGCTGATCAAGAATATATATACTTTATAGGGTCTGCCACGCCTCTTTCTGCCTGTTACGCACATTTGCACGAATACAATATACCCTTTTACTTAATTTTTAAGTAACGGGTATAAAAATACATCTCGTTCTCCTCCCGATGGCCTTCCAACTGCTAGCACTTCGACTCAAGCTAAAAAACTAGACCTTGACCAAATTAATATTCAATATCAAAATGTTAGAGGTCTCGGTTCTAAGTTACAAAATCTTTACAAAAACAGTTTTTCTTTCGATTCTGACATTTTTGCATTCACGGAGACTTGGCTAAACTCTAGCATATCTAATAATGAGATAATGTCATCGAATTATAACACCTTTAAGCGCGATCGCCAAAACCGACGTGCAGGTGGAGTTTTAATCTCTGTCAAATCCACCTTTCGAGCAGAAATTGTAAATGTGTCTACACCTGACGACATTGAAATTGTTGCCGTAAAGGTTACCTTCTCGTCATGCACTTTATGTCGGTGACTTTAACCTGCCACATATCTCCTGGTCATTTTTTAACGACTTAAATTATTTAGTTCCCTCAGCCCAGCATGATTTTTTAGATGGTTTAATTGATTTGCCCATTTTTCAAATCAATTCCACATCGAACCATCTGAATAGGATGCTTGATCTTGTTTTTGTCAGTGATTTGTCTAGTGCGACTGTCACTAGAACTTCCCCTGTGATTGAACCTGAAGATTCTTACCATCCTACTCTCGAACTTTCATATACCATCTTCATCTTCAGTCAATTTCCGCCGTTGCTTTCGCAAGGGAAATTTCACTTTGCTTAATCAGCTGATTCTCTCAACAGATTGGTCTATTCTGTATGACACGAATGATATTAACATAGCTGCCTCTTTTTTCTACGACACGTTAAATTCACTTCTTGATGTCTGTATCCATAACAGTGTCGTTAAGTCCGTTTCATTTAAATCTCCTTGGTTTACACCAAGATTATCTAATTTAAAAAATATTAAATCTAAATAAAAGGTTTAAGTTGAGCGGATCCAATTTGGACTTCTTAAATTATTCTAAGGCTAAAGCTGGTTTTACTCTTCTTAATTCTCAGTGCTATGATAATTATATTATTCGTTGCAAGAATCAATTTGGACGGGACCGTAAACTATTATATTCCTTCGTTAGCTCTAAACGTAGATCTTCCTCCTAACCTAAATCTTTTTTCTTCTCTAATACTAATATAGTTAACGATGACTCAATTGCTTCTGATCTTTTTGCAGATTTTTTCCAATCTACATATTCCGCTTTGCCGCCCACTAATATCTACTCCTTACATATCATTCCATCATCCAATTCTATTCTTTTACCTAATATAACTGATAACAGTATTTGTTCTTCTATTAAAACACTTAAATCTTCTTACTCTCCAGGACCTGACAACATTCCTAGCTGTGTGTTGAAAGAGTGCTGTTCTTCTCTTACAAAACCCTTACAAACACTTTTTAATCTATCTTTAAAGTCAACTATTTTTCCGGCTATATGGAAAGAATCTTACATTGTCCCACTGCATAAAAAGGGGTGCAAGTCGGATATATCCAATTACAGGGGAATTGCAAAATTATCATCAATTCCTAAGCTTTTTGAAAAGCTTATTACATCTACTTTGCAGCATCACTGCAAATCGATTATCTGCCCTTCTCAACATGGTTTCGTTAAGAGTCGGTCAACTTCGACCAATTTGATAGAGTTTACTTTTTTAGTAAATGAGGCTTTTCTCAATAAAATGCAGACTGATGTCATTTACACTGACTTTAGTAAAGCATTTGACTCTGTTAATCATAACCTCCTTCTCCTTAAGCTTGACCGAATAGGTTTCTCCCCTTCATTCCTTTTATGGATCTCTTCCTACCTTACGGGTAGGACCCAAAGAGTACACCTTAGGTCAGCCATCTCGAAATCCGTCCTTGTCACTTCTGGAGTACATCAAGGTAGTCATTTAGGCCCCTTATTTTTCAATCTTTTTATTAATGATCTACCCTTGGCTTTATCCCATTGTAACATACTTATGTATGCCGATGATGTGAAACTTATTTTATCTTATAAGAAGTCTGATAATTATAAGATCTTGCAAGATGACTTAAACTCAATGCATCGCTGGTGCATAGCAAATCACTTGAACTTACATTTTTCTAAATGCCTGTTTATGACTTTTAACAGGAGTACTTCTTATTTAGCAACTTATTCGATCGATGATGTACCTTTGCAACGTATATCGACAGTCGAAGACCTTGGCGTTTTTTTTGTTAATAAATTAAGTTTCTCTCTTCATATCTCTAGTATAGTAAATAAATCTAAGGCCACTCTTGCTTTTATAAAGCGTTGGTCTAAAGAATTTAATGATCCTTATGTCACAAAACTTTTATACACTTCCCTGGTTCGCCCAAATCTTGAATATTGTTCATGTGTCTGGAATCCCCAACACAAACTTTATCAGGACCTAATTGAGTCTGTGCAGAATCAATTTCTACTATTTTCACTTCGGGGCTTAGATTGGAATCCCAATATCTATTTACCACCATACTCTAGTAGACTTCTGCTTCTCAATCTTCCTTCCATTACCCACCGTAGGACAGTCCTTGAAGTTACTTTTCTCCATAAGTTGATTGTAGGTGATATTAACTCCCCTTTGCTATTAGAACGTTTTAGCTTCAATGTACCCTTGAGGGCGACTAGGAACTTCTACCCTTTATTTTTGTCTACATGTACTACAGACTACACTTTGCACAATCGTTTCTCTCCCCCTTATTAAAGCCTCTATTTTTAATTACCTAAGGTAAATCTATAATCTCATTGGGTTGTGATAAGGACTTTAGCTATGCTAAAACCTCACCCTTCAGATCAGAGATCTACCTTGTTTTGGCTTTTGATCTTTTTTTTTATTTTCATATTGATCTGTTTGGGTTTTTCTGGGTTTTCCCCATTCCTTGCAACAAATGTTGGATCAATTATTAATTTTGTATTCCTCAGACTTAATCTTTTTTTCGTTGCAGCTTTTAATTTATATTTATTATTAATTTAATTATTAATTTTTAATTTAATTTTTATTTACACTTAATTTTTCCTTTTGCCGACTGCTTTTAGTCGTGAATAAATAAATAAAGTACCTACATGAAATTTCTGAGCTGGCAATTCAGATGTTATATTTTTAATTACCAACACTTCAATGCTGGATTCAAAAGTGGAATTTTTGGATCTAACATTGAGTGTTAGACTCTCGTCATCTTCGGACGTGTTTCCTCACATTCCTTCTATGGTGGCTTTTGTTAGAAAATTTACCCGTGACCCACTATCAAGCAGCACTTTTCAATCGAGCCAGTTTCCTTTTGAATCCTTTACCTGCACTATTGCTTTAGCAAGAAGAACATATTTATATTTATCTTCATCATTCTTCTTATTTACCGCAGTATTTGTTGCTTTAGCAGTTGGAGGCTTATGGGGAAGACTATGGTGAAATTTTTCGCAGTCGGAGCACACCTTTTTAGAATTTTTAAAGGAATGATCCCTGCCTAGGCACCGGCCGCAAACATTATTTTTCACGACCCACCTTTCTTGGTTATTTAGCGCCTTAAACTTAAAGCACTTAGCTAGAGGATGAACACTTCTGCATCCCATTATGCATTTTTCATCCTCTTTAAAGCCATTTTTTATGCTGGAACTTTATCCGCTTGCTTCTAAAGCGCAATATTCATGCTCCAGGAACTTTAGCAAGGGTTCCAATGACTGAATATCCTTAGAGTTTTCTAGGGTTCTTTCAAATTTTGACCTTAATTGGTCATTTAACTTTCGGACAAACACGAAGTTTAAAAAACTCAGCAAAATTTCGGTTCTAAGACCTAAAGCTTTAATTGCTTGAATATTTTCTTGGATCGTGTGCAAGAGGTTCTTCACGAAAACCGCTGACTCTCCTGCATCAATTAAATTTTCAAAATGTACTCTCAGCACTGCTCTTTTGTTGTTGAATTTTGCATCCAACAACGACCATGCAAGCTTGTAATTTGTGTCACTTGGAACCGAACTTGCTATGGTGGCAGCTTCGTCACCGTGCACTTTTGTTTTTAATACGCACATTTTTTGTGCATCTGGGATCAAGCTTGATCCAAATAGCTGCTGAAATAGCTCTTTAAAGGTCCTCTATTCTTCATATTTACCAGAAAATGACGGAATGTCAATTTTCGGTAAGATATACGGAAGACTTTCACTTCTTGATTTTGAAGCGAGCTCTTCATACGCTTCATTAAACGTATAAAACATTTCTCGATGAAGACGTTTTGAGTAACTTTTTTAGCTAACCTTAGTTCAGACATTGGTTCACAACCAATTTTGACTCGGTCAATGTATATTTAAATTTTATTGCTAAAGCCGGTACTCTTTTTTGTACTTTTTGTTGACTCTCACTATCGGACATTTTTGTTGCCCCTTTAGCAGTCTCTATAGGAGAGATTCTGCTAAGTAAAATATACGCTTTATTTATAAATTCACGTACCTGGTCGCCGTACTTTTCTTTAAAGTACGGCGTATTTTTTGCCTCTGCCTTGCATTCTAGCAACCGTTTATCATTGCTATCGAACTGCAAGGTGATGGCATGGAGCTCCTCCTTGAAGATCCGCAGCTGTTGTGAGCCCGTTGAGCTGCTTATACAGCAGCTCCAGTTCGTTGCCCAAGATCTATTGGGTTTCAATTAAAAAATTCACTGTTTCCATTTTTATACCCGTTACTTAAAAATTAAGTAAAAGGGTATATTGTATTCGTGCAAATGTGCGTAACAGGCAGAAGGAGGCGTGAAAGACCCTATAAAGTATATATATTCTTGATCAGCATCAACAGCCGAGTCGATATAGCCATGTCCGTCTGTCCGTCCGTCCGTCTGTCCGTCCGTGTGAGCTCCTAGATCTCAGAGACTATAAGGGATAGAGCAACCAAATTTGGTACACAGACTTCTATAAACCCCACTAAGATCAAGTTTGTTTTAAATTTTCGATCGGACCACTATATCATATAGCTGACATAGAACCGATTTGTCGAATTTCAAGTTTTAGTATGAAAAACTTTTTGTTTTCCGAAATATCGCGACCAAGCTGACAGAATATGCATTAAAGTTTGTCCTTTACACCCTATCCAAAATTGGTTAAGATCGGTCCACTATATCATATAGCTGCAATAGAACCGATTTGTCGAATATCAAGTTTTAGTAAGAACAACTTTTTTGTTTATTACGATATCTTAACCGAGTTGGTTTTATACATCCTGACCAAAATTGGTTAAGATCGTTTTACTATATCATATATCTGCCATAGAAAGAATTGGTTGATAATTAAGGATTAGGGTGAAAATTATTGTTGTTTCTGGAGATTTGTCAATCTGGAGAGTTTCTAGAGTTTCTGCAGTTTCTCTCAATTAGTCGCTGATTATGAATATTATTTTGTCTTATACGTCCTGAATGAAGTTGGTTTTAATAGGTTCTCTATATCATATAGTGGTCATTGTAACCATCAGGGCGGATGCCCTTTTCTATATTTTAGCAATATTCAATATAAATGTGTTGTCGAATAATTTTTCGGGTAGTTATTACATTAAAGTACTTTTATGGGGTTAACTTTGTTTGCAGTTATCATTATAAACTTAGAGTTTTTATATCTTTAGAATCTAAAATTAGGAAAATATTTTATATATATTCAAAGAAGTAACGGGTATCCTATAGTCGGGAGCTCGACTATAGCCTTTCCGACTAGTTACTTTTTGAAAACGTTCGGAATTCGGAACAGGCCTGATAATCTTTTACTTTTTGAACTCAGTAGTACTGGTTTTTCTTCTTCTCTTCTATCATGGATTTCTTCATATTTAAACTGTAGAGCGCAGAAAGTTTTACTCAGATCTACAATTTCGAAACCTGTCTACGTAACTTCTGGGGTTCCTCAAGGAAGTCACCTTGGGCCCTTATTCTTCACTCTTTTTATTAACGATCTTCCGTCTATATTATTACATTCTCGTATACTAATATATGCCGATGATGTAAAATTAATTCTTTCATTTATCGATCCTTCTCAACTTAATCTACTTCAAAACGACCTAGATTCTATGCAACTTTGGTGCTTGGCTAATCATCTTCCTCTGAATTGCTCTAAATGTATGTTTTTGACTTTTTTTCGGTCTAAACCATATCTTGGAACCTATACAATTGATAATATCGCATTAAAACGTATATATACCGTTAAAGATTTGGGTGTTATTTTTGATTCTAAACTATACTTTAACTTACACATTTTGTCTATCGAAAATTCTGCAAAGTGCGTGCTTAAATTCATAATTCCTATAATTCTGGAATATTGCTCATATATATGGTCACCTCAATATAGAAACAACGAGGGCCGTATTGAGTCGATCCAGAAGCAGTTTCTTCTCTTTGCCTTACGTAGCTTAAATAGGGACCCGAATCTTCGGCTTCCATCTTATTCCAGTAGACTTCTACTTCTGAACCTTCCTTCATTAGCTAACCGTAGAAAACCCTTGGAGAAGTTTTTATCCAATAACTAATTAACGGCGATGTAGATTCTTCCTTTCTTCTAAGTCATCTTAACTTCTCTGTTCCTTGTAGACCTACTAGAAACTATCTTCCATTATCTCTTCCTTTATGCACCACTGATTTTGCTTTGCACAATCCTTTTCGCGTACTCTGCGCTCACTATAATTCTGAATTTCATTTTTTCTCTTCTGAACGCTTCCTATATTCTATTAAGCTTTCTATTTTCTCTCACATCAGAGACATTTCGAATTGAATTGATTTACAGTTCATCTTCTTTCTATCTTCCTTAATTTTATCTTGAACCTCTTTCTATCCTTCTTAATAAAAACAAGGGGCTCCGCCCCTGCTCGCTTCGCTCGCCTACCCCCGGCTCGCGGTGCTACAGTCGCGCACACGCGACTGTCGGAGACCCCGTCCTTAGTATGAAAAAATATTTTGTTTAATCGACTGTGGGATACCCAGAACCTAGGCTCTTACATGCGCTTGCAGTGTTCTGTATTAAGTTTTCGACTAATTGTTCCAATGAAAGCTATATGATACAGTTTTCCGATTTGAACAAATTTAGTTCAAGATATATAAGACTAGCCCCGATGAAGATGCTGTCAGTTTAGATAATATTTCTCACAAAACAAAGAAGTTTTTCATATTAAATCTTGAATTTTGAACGATCGTTTCTATGACAGCTATATTTAATAATGGTCCGATTTTAAACGAATTTGGTCAGGATATATAAAATCAACCCAGATGAAGATGCTGTGAATTTGGTTGACATATCTAAAAAAAAATAAAGTTTTTCATACTAAAATTTGATTTTTGACTGTTCTTTCCTATAACAACTATATGATATAGTGGAACGATTTCAACCAACTTTGGTCAGTATGTAGAGGACGGATTCAGATACTTATTCTGTTATGTTGGTTGAGATATCTCAGAAAACAAAAAAGTTTTTCTTACTAAAATTTGATTTTCAATCGATCTTTCCTATGACAGCTATATGATATAGTGGTCCGATCCAAAAAAAAAAATAAACTTGATCTGCTTGCAATATAGATCAAGTACGTTTTCTAAAAATATTTTTAATTTTACAATGATATTGAAAGTTACTATAACAAATAACATAATATAATATAACATTAACATTAAATGTTAATATAACATGTTCATATAATTTTTTATTTTAATAAAATATAATATGTAAATATAAAATAAACAAACAATAATTTACAATTAAAAAAAAACTTTACGCCCATTCTGGATTATGAACCCGACAAATAAAATCAGCTAAATTTAGAAAAAAAAGTTGACGCGGCAAAGAATTGAACCCGCGACCCGATGACAAAAGAAGAATGAAAAGTATGGAGACTATACACTTTAAGTCACCATACCATTTGCTGATACTTGATACATTGCAATATTATTTATTGTAGTACTCTTATTGGGTAAAGAATTACAAAATTTATATTAAAATCAAATGTTAATATAACCATTAATAAAACATGGCAATTTAACGCATCTAATAAATATAGTAAATAAAAAGCCATCTGCCCTATACAGGATTTGAACCTGCGACCTGAGCGATAGTATAAAATCAATTCAGCGACTCAGTACGCTACGCCACAGGAGCCATGTGACGTTCATTTGCCAAATTTCAGTTTTGTCAACAGCATTAATTTATGATTAATGCCATATATTTATTATTACTGGACTGTTTTCGCTTCATCTATGCAAAATCTGCAGTTTCTAGCTTTCAAATTGTTCTTGTAATTTATATATGAAATTTTTAATTTGGATTGTAGGGCGTTCAAGGGGGCGTGGCAAAATTCTAAAACAAACTTGATCTGCTTGCAATATAGTTGAACCTAGATACCAAGTTTGGTATCTCTAGCTCTTATAGTCTCTGAGATCTCGATTTTCAAACAGACGGACAGACGGACGGACGGACAGACGGACATGTCTATATCGACTCGGCTGTTGATGCTGATCAAGAATATATATACTTTATGGGGTCTACCACGCCTCCTTCTGCCTGCTACGCACATTTTTTTTGAAACAAACTTAATAGATCCCTGTACTTTTAAAAAAAAAGTCTAAAAAAACTAGTCGGAAGGGCTATAGTCGAGCTCCCGACTATAGGATACCCGTTACTTCTTTGAATATATATAAAATATTTTCCGAATTTTAGATTCTAAAGATATAAAAACTCTAAATTCATAATGATAACTGCAAACAAAGTTAACCCCATAAAAGTACTTTAATGTAATAAATACCCGAAAAATTATTCGTCAAAACATTTATTTTATATTGAATATTCCTAAAATATAGAAAAGGGCATCCGCCCTGATTGTTACAATGACCACTATATGATATAGAGAACCTATTAAAACCAAATTCATTCAGGACGTATAAGACAAAATAATATTCAAAATCAGCGAGTGATTGACAGAAAGTGCAGAAACTGCAGAAACTCTCCAGATTGACAAATCTTCAGAAACAAGAATAATATTCACCCTAATCCTTAATTATCGACCAATTCTTTCTATGGCAGATATATGATATAGTAAACCGATGTTAACCAATTTTGGTCAGGATGTATAAAACCAACTCGGTTAAGATATCGTAATAAACAAAAAATGTCATACTAAACTTGATATTCGACAAATCGGTTCTATTGCAGCTATATGATATAGTGGACCGATCTTAACCAATTTTGGATAGGGTGTAAAGGACAAACTTTAATGCATATTCTGTCAGCTTGGTCTCGATATTTAGGAAAACAAAAAAGTTTTTCATACTAAAACTTGAAATTCGACAAATCGGTTCTATGGCAGCTATATGATATAGTGGATCGATTTCAACCAATTTCAATCGGGATATATAAAATTAACTATAATGCATATTTCGTCAGTTTGGTTGAGATATCTCGGAAAACAAAAAAGTTTTTCATACTAAAACTTGATTTAGCATCAACAGCCGATAGTCGATATAGCCATGTCCGTCTGTCCGTTTGTCCGTCTGTCCGTCTGTCCGTCCGTCCGTCTGTCCGTCTGTGTGAGCGCCTAGATCTCAGAGACTATAAGGGATAGAGCAACCAAATTTGGTACACAGACTTCTATAAACCCCACGCAGATCAAGTTTGTTTAAAATTTTCGATCGGACCACTATATCATATAGCTGCCATATAAACGATCGGTCGATAAATCAAGTTTTAGTATGAAAAACTCTTTTGTTTTCTGAGATATCTCAACCAAATTTGACAGGATATGCATTATAAGTTGGTTTTATACATCCTGACCAAAATTGATTCAAATCGGTCCACTATATCATATAGCTGCTATACGAACTGATCGGTCGAAAATCAAGTTTTAGTATGAAAAACTTTTTTGTTTTCCGAGATATCTCAACCAAACTGACAAAATATGCATTATAGTTAATTTTATATATCCCGATTGAAATTGGTTGAAATCGATCCACTACATCATATAGCTGCCATAGAACCGATTTGTCGAATTTCAAGTTTTAGTATGAAAAACTTTTTTGTTTTCCTTAATATCGAGACCAAGCTGACAGAAT
>JAWNLU010000506.1:0-45274 GCA_035042165.1 Drosophila kuntzei | reverse complement strand
GAACTAAGTTTGTTAAAATCGGAAAACTGTATCATATAGCCGTCATTGGAACAATTAGTCAAAAATTTAATACAGAACACTGCAAGTACATCTAAGTGCCTAGGTTCTGGGTATCCCACAGTCGATTAAACAAAATATTTTTCCATACTAAGTACGGGGTCTCCGACAGTCGCGTGTGCGCGACTGTAGCACCGCGAGCGAAGCGAGCAGGGGCGGAGCCCCCTTGTTAATTATATGCGCGTAAGCAAAAGCACCGGCTTGATCGCTGTTCAAAACGGAAGGGGGGAGTTTTCAGGAAGTTGCCATATTCGCAGCTTGCAGGGCCGCTCCTGGGCTTAATTAAGTGTGACCGTTTGACCGCCAACAGCTGATGAGTGAATTGCGGACTGTTTGAAACAAATTGGCAACTCAAGACAACGGTGGCAACCTTGAGCAGTTATGAAACGTTGCCATTTTCGTTACATTACCCCCTTCTAAAACTCAAGCCTCCTGGCTGACTACGTCCGGTGTTGAGCCATGGAACCGAGCTAGGCGGTTAACGTAGACGGTCTTTGTGACGCGCTTTTCAGGTAGCCGTACTTCGTATACCAAGTCTGAGTGTTTACGAACCACAACGGCCGGCCCGACCCAATCAGACTGCAACTTCGGACATCGTCCCACTCTACGAGTAGGGGCATAGATCCAAGTCTCCTCACCGACCGTGAATTCCAAAGTATTGTGCTTTGTTGACCGTAGCGGTTGCTGCTGTCTGGCGGATGCGGTCCTGTAATTGTTCCACAAAGAGAGGGTAGCTACTCGGGTCTGGTGATGGTCGGCCATACAACAACTCCATGGGCAAACGTAGTTCTCGTCCCAGCATCAGGGCAGACGGAGAGAATCCAGTGGCTTCGTGCGGCCCGGAACGGTATGCCCAAAGTGCTAGTGGCAGGAGGTCATCCCAATCTCGCTGATCCGTGGCGACGAATTTAGCCAGGTAGTCTAGCAGCGTCCAAAGGTGGATGTAAAGGCGTTGTTCGCGTCTTCTCGACGTCATCGTCTCGGATTCCTGAAACACCTCAGATTCGAAGTTCCTTCCCTGATCCGAATGTAAGACGAACGGGACTCCAAATCGGCAGAAGACTTCCTTGACGAGTGCCTGGACCGCAGTCTCATCGATTTGGTTGGGCAGTGCCAGAAACTCTGGCCACTTGGTGAAGTAGCACATGACGACGTCGATATATCGGTTTTCTCGAGCTGTTGTGGGCAGGGGGACATAAGATGTCAATAGCCACGCGTTCGAAGGCGCGCCGACGGCAGTGGGTCGCATCTGGCCCATCGTCTTCCGGGCTGGGCCTTTTCGAGCATTGCTACTGTTTCTGATGTTTGGTCTGACGATGGGCATCCAATCTGTAAGTGTGTATCGCTATAAGGCGGTATATATGTGACTGCTGTGGAATAGAGTAGACTGGGCGGCTGAGCAGTTGGTGCATGCAGCGGTGCTGAACCCCAGTCGAACTTGACGTGCAACGCCTTCAAATCCACAGTGGCTTGATGTCGTAGCAGAAAATCAACTCCGAGAAGGCTGGGTATCTTGCAACCAACATGCTGACTTTGCTACGTCGTGTTCCTCCATTCCTCCAGTGACATCTAGGTCATCGTCTCCGTGCGAGGGCTGCGACTCAGGTGACTCCTTCTGCTCCAGCGGCGGCTCCTCAAACAAGCGGGCCAGGACGGGCTCGACTTCGAGTGAAGGAGCACTAGGTCCGGTTTCCGGCAACTCAACGCAAGGATTGCTCGAGGTGAGGCGCTCTGGCCGATTCCACGCATTAGATAGTGCGTGGGCGGGCTCTTAAGGCGACGTGATCGCATCCTCTGCTACCGTGACCAACGATTCATCTATTCTGGTAGGTTTTGGAAACTTCTCACTAACTTCTATGGGGCTGGGTAGATTCGGCTCGCTTTGGCCAAATCCACCGGCATCTCCGGCCAATCTCCGCCCCAGGAGATTCTTCTTCTTCTTCTTCTTGATGGCGATGTTGGTGGCGAATTGATGGCTACCACGGCCACATTCATTATGGTGTCGGCAGCTGGTCGTCGTGCTTCGACACGTTGAACGAGTTCCAGATCACGTGCGAGATTCGGCGGGTCGACCATCACGAGCTGCGGCTGGTAAGTTTCTCTAATGCCGTCTATGAAACGTTGTACCACTATGCTGTCGTAAGTTGAGGGCGGCAATTCGCTAAAAGCAGCTCGTCCCAAACAGTCTAGTTGCCTTTCAAAATCTGCTAGTGACTCCTTGGGGCCTTGTCGACGACTCTGAAACAACTGATAGATCGTCCGCGCACTCAGCGTGAATTGAAAGACATAGTAGCCTCTGGCAGCGTCCCGTAAAATATCTGTGCTCGACCACGTAAACTGGCATAAAGTCTCCCGCATTTACGAAGCTCAGACCAGCCCTGTTTTGCGGCCATGCCATCCAATAGGCGCTGAACCTCGCTCCAGGGTCGATTTCCATCATATTGCGGCAGTGATTCCATTTCGATAGGTTCATAGCGAATCAAGGCAGCGATGCTCAAAGCTGCCTTATGGATGTGCACGCACCAATACAAATAAAGAAATTCACACGCACACATGTAACAAACTTTTTTTTATTTCAATGAGTACACGGAAAAAAATAATAACATGTTTCTAAAAAAAAAATGAAATATGTTTTTTTAATGTTTTTTCAAAAGCTCATCAATATCTATTTTAATTTTAGTTTTGATATGAAATTGGCTCTTTTTTAATGAAATTGATCTTTTTTAAAATTTGTTTTATCGCATTTCTATTTTATTTAGTGGCAACAGTCCACACGTTAATGTTTTTGTTTTCCAGTGTACAGAAAACGAAAAGACAACAACAAAATACATTCGGAATAATGACAGCAAAACGAAGCAGTAAAATTGTTTTTGTTTTGCCAGCAAAGAATCTTGACGGAAAGCAAAAAGTCAAAAATTGTTATTGTTTTACCAGTAACAAATTTTGACGCAAAACGAAAAGTGAAAAATTGTTTGTGTAATTTGCAATGTGTACCAGAACCTTACCAGTGTGTAAGCTCAAACACATCCATAAGACATGTGCAATACAAAAACAAATGTGCGTCGTGTGCATAGGCTCTGTACACCTCTGAATCAAGGGAACAGTGGGAGCGGCATTAACAGAAGGCAAATGCTGATCACCAGCCATCGTAACGGTGCTTGTCTTCGCACTCTCAGGCGGTGGATCATCCGATGGTGAACCGGGGGTTTGTCCATTCTTGTTTTTGTGTATGGCCACTGAGGGAATCTGTGGTGTGCTGCACGCCACTTGATCGACTGTTGTCTCCGCAGCATTGGAGGTGACAACACGCCTTTTCTGACCGTACCCCATGGTGCGCCCAAAAGTGCTACCGTAGATACGGCATCGGCCATGTGCTGCTGTTCAGCCTCCGCCGGGCCATCCTCTTCTTCACATGTTTCTTTTCGCAGCGACGCTCTCGTCTGCTGTTGCCACGCTAGGAGCTGCCCGTTTTGTCGCGAATCGCGTTTACGCGTCATGGTGGGCCTGTATTTTTCCAAATTACAATAAAAACCACACCTGACACCAATGTAACGAAATTTAGCACTTCATTTCGGTCCGTGGTTGGTCGAGGGGAACTTGTATTTTAGGTGTGGGAGAGTTTCCACGTCAATCACGGGTCAATTGGTCAGTTGAGCGGAGAGAAAACTAAGAACGACTTGAGAGGGCCCCGATTAGCACAATTGCACACAAAAACCAATGTTTTCGGTTATGATCACTCTTTACGTTATTGATTTTTAATTTTATGCGCGTAAGCAAAAGCACCGGCTTGATCGCTGTTCAAAATGGAAGTGGGGAGTTTTCAGGAAGTTGCCATATTCACAGCTTGCAGGGCTTAATTAAGTGTGACCGTTTGACCGCCAAAAGCTGATGAGTGAATTGCGGACTGTTTGAAACAAATGGACAACTCAAGACAACGGTGGCAACCTTGAGCAGTTATGAAACGTTGCCATTTTCGTTACAACACGTTGCATGTGGTATACAAATATAGAAAAGGTCAGCCGCGATTAGGGTTGAAAGAGATAAGTGAGTCCTGAACAGATGTGATTGGTGGAGATGCACTTGTAGCATATCTTATCTCACAGTAACACGAGTTTGGGTCACAGCAACTCAATATTATGTAACAAACACTCAACATTATGTCAAAAGAAATCAGAAATACCACACGGGCTGGGAACTGTCATAAAGCACAAAACTATGTCACTCAATATTGAGAATAATCTTAAGCTAGAATAAGGAACCATGTATGAATGTTACTCAAATGTAACTCAATGTCGATCATCGGTCGGCTATATAAACCGATATACAGGAATAAAGAAATTAGTCTTGAACTAGAACCCGACCCACGGTAATTCTGGCCTAGCTCTTAGGGACTTAGGAGAACGTTCGAGTATTTATCAATACTTTTTCACCCACTAACTTGAATAAAAATATTACTGATAATGATGGTCAGCAATTTGCTTTTTAAACCCCTACTCAAGTCGGGAGTTCATGGAGTGAGGCTAGGAATGTTTCGTCAGCGAATTCTGCTGTGCCTAGTGCGCCCCGAACTTTATCAGTGCCTTCGCTTGAGGGAGGGCCTGTTAGGCCTCTCTGAGCCGGTCCTCCTAGGAAGAAAATCTTGTCGGCTTGTCAACACTTGACACTTCAACTGAAGATGTTAAGGTCTACATACAAGCCATACATAAAACCTAGGTCATCACAGTTGTAAAATTCAAGTTTAATTATGTTAGGGAGATCTCCTCTTTTTAGATTAGTGTTCCGCCAGAAGCTTTCAGCTCAATTTGTTCTACCTCTTTTTAGCCGCAGAACCTAATTGTTAAAGAGTATTTATCAAACAAAAGAAATCGGTCCACGATTACACTGCCTCGAAATTCTTCTGATGCTTCATCGTCCAATGTGGTGTCAAAAAACTAACTTATTCTATCCTTCTATCCTATCAAAATGTATATAATATAATTGTCTTTGCGGAAACTTGGTTAAAGCCCGATATTTTAGATTTTTCAATTATTTCCAAAAAGTAAACCTCTTTTAGATGTGATCGTTTGACTCCTGTTGGGGGTGGTGTCCTTATTGCTTTTGACCTTTCTGCGGAATTAATTTCATCTAGACCAATATCAAACATAGAGTTTAAATGCGGCAAAGTTGCATTAAATAAATGCTCCATAATTTAACCTGCTCCTGCATTCCACCACAATTTGATATATCCGTATACATTGAACACCAATCTGCTATTCTAATAATGCTTACTAATAATGATTTTTTATTAGTATTTGGCGATTTTAATTTGCCTAATGTGGTGTGGTCACTTTCACAAAGTCTTTTGATTTCGTCTAGCTACCATGAATTTATTAATTCACTCTTGGAGCTGTCTTTATCACAAGATCTGATATTCGATTCAGATCCTATAGATTGTAAAGTATCCTGAATTGATCCTTTAGTTCTTCCTGAAGATCCCTTTCACCCCACTTTAGACTTAGTTACCGAACTGCCTACTATAGAGCCAGTTGAATTAAGTAATGCAGCAGTCAGATATCGCTGTTTCCGTAAAGCGGATTTTATGAATATTAATTCCTTAATTCTTGCAACTGAATGGTCGCTATTGTACTTTTGTACAAATATAAACATTGCATTTGAATAGTGCGTTTCTTGTGAGCTCCCTACGCGGACTCTCGCTGACCCTTGGTTCTCGAGAGAGTTAACAAATTTGAAAAATAAAAAGTCATGTTATTTCAAGTTGTTTAAGAGTTCGGGAAATCCTTCTAATTTCACGCGTTATGTTATCGTCAGATCTAATTTTATTACGTACAGCTCATATTGCTATAGTAATTATTTGCATCGCTGTCGACTACAATTCGCTCAAAATCCTAGACAGTTCTAAAACTTTGAAAATCTGTTTTTTATGGATATATGAAATCAAATACTGATCAGGATTCAGCCGATCTGTATACAGAATACTTCCAGACTACTTATTCATCCTCTAACTTTCTATCCACTTCACCCTATCCTTTTCCTTACAAAAGTCTAACTGCATTTTTGGCCCTGTGATCACAGAAAGCTAACGAACTTAATTTAATCAAGCCTAGTTATTTACCAGGTCCTGTTGGAGTGCCAGGATGTGTACTTAAATACTGTTCTGCTGCCATAATAAATAGGAATCATATAGCTGCCATTGCACTGTGGATCCGTCAGAGGCCAAAAATCAAAAATTGTGATGACGTAGGAAACAAAATTGTCTCTTAAAAGTCAAAGCTTCTCAATGGCATACCGGATTTTTCTAGAAATCTAACGGTACTTTCTAAAAATAGCATTGCAGACATGGACACGTGTTCATTTTCGCAACGCAGCTGCGCTCAGAAAGTTTTTTCTCTTCTTCAAATCGCCCTTTAAGGAGATCAAAACGTTAGCTAGAGTGCTCCGAATTTAATTATTTAAAATGCAATTTGAAACTGAAGGTGTTTACTTTAAATCGAGATATTAATAATTAACTTTCCTGTCAAAGTTTTTTCGTTAAACTAATTTTATGGAATAACCCTTTTTTGTGTGTGTTTGTGAAAGTCTATTTTATGTTTAGTTAAAGTTTTAGATGTGTTCCAAGAAAATGCAGAAATTGGTTTGTATGTCATTGTGTTTGTCTTACTTTTTAGGTGTTAAATGTTATAAAATTAGCTGCAGAAATTTGCAGATGTGTGCTTACTAGTAAATATATTAACGCAGTCAAAGTTGACTCTTTGCCTTTTGTGGTGTTGTGCTGTTGCTTTGTCTTCGTCTTTCGTGTTTTGTGTTTTTGCAAATCTTTACAAAACTATTTATTTATAAATTAATATTTAAATTTTGTTTATTTTTCCCTTTGCATCATATATGATTTTGGTAGGTGCATCGCAAAAGTGTGTGTTTCCACGTTTATATATTTTTAATAAGTGGTGCACAGAAAATGGAACCAACGCAGAAAAATTGAAGAAGCTGATTTCCGATGTGCAAGGGAACATTGAAAACAACGGCTACATTATTCCAGAGTTGAGCGAACTCTCTAAAATAATTGAGAATATTTGCAAAACAATTGTAACTTTTTGGAAAAATTACAAACGCAAAAAATCTTCAGTTATTCAATATCAATCTGGATGGCTTAATAAAATGGAATCTATTTTATTAAAAAGCACCTACTCCAAATCTAATCATATAGAGGAAAGTGCTAATCGAGGCCGTCCTAAACTTGATTTTGAGGAGGCTTCAAGGAGAACAAAGCGACGGCGTATAGGTCAGCTGAGGGAAATAGATGAGTCTGCTGTTTCTGCTCTATGCAATGAAAATCAAAATCGAAGTTTCCTGCCAGCTGATCCAATGGAAGTTATTTCGCTTTTAATGGAGACCTCTATGACGAAACACCAATATTTGCTGATAAGAAACTTTGTAAATAGTAAAATATCCTTTGAATTTTTTCCCAGTTATCAAAGAGTACTAAGTTCCAAAAAAATTAGATACCCTGATGGTATTTATATAGACGAATCTCATGCGGAAGTCGAATTACAGAGCTTACTAGATAATACGGCATCTAGTATAATAGAGCTTCAGACCAACATAATTGAAACTATTCCTGAAAATATAGTTAAGAATCTAACTTTAATTGGAAAATGGGGCTTTGATGGAAGTACGGGGCATAGCGAGTATAAGCAAAAGTTTTCAAACGGTGATTCGAACGACAGAAGCTTATTTGTAACATCCTACGTACCTCTGCAACTGGTTACTCAAATAGATAACACAATAATTTGGAAAACCCCCGGCCATCATCGACTCGTTACTGTCGACCAATAAGATTTCAATTTAAGAAAGAGACCGCTAAGCTGTCGAAAGACGAAGCAGAATATATTGACGCAAAAATTAAGCAATTAAAGCCAAAAGAATTAAGCGTCTCTAATAAAAAAATTCTTATTACGCATAGCTTGCATCTTACTATGGTAGATGGAAAGGTGTGCAACGCAATCAGTGAATCATCCTCGGCAACGTGTTATATATGTGGAGCAAAGCCAACAGAAATGAACAATGTTCAAAAATGTTTGAGTAAAAAAGTTCAAACAAGATTTTATGAATTTGGCTTATCTCCACTACATTCATATATACGCTTCTTTGAATACTTTTTACATATTTCATATAAACTAGAGGTCAAAGAGTGGCAAGTAAGAGATGCAGAGAAGAAAATTCAAGTATTGAACAGGAAGAACCACATTCAGGAGGAATTTCGCGAAAAAATGGGTATACTTGTGGACAAACCTAGAGATGGAGGTAGGGGATCGTCCAACGATGGAAATATCGCGAGAAAATTCTTTTCTAATGCAGCTTTGAGCTCCGAAATAACAGGAATTGATGCTTCTTTGATTCATAGATGTGCAACATTATTGCAAGCGATGACATCAGGATACAAAATTAATACGGAGAAGTTTCAAAATTACGCGCTGAATACAGCTAAATATCTAATATCTGCATATCCATGGTACTATTTACCGGCTACCGTTCATAAGGTATTAATTCATGGTTCAGCTGTAATAGAGCATGCATTAGTGTCGATTGGAGAGCTTTCAGAGGAAGCTGCAGAGTCCAATAACAAGGAAATAAAAAAATGTAGACTTCAGCACAGTCGGAAAGTGTCACGAACTTTAACAAACACAGATGTCATGAACACACTATTATTACGTTCAGATCCATTTTTAACAGGACAGAGACAACTTCCAAAAAAAGACAAGTCAACTTTGCTAACATCTGTGTATGATTTACTTGATGATTCTTTATAATTTTTGTTCCTTTAATATTTTCTTTGTTGATTTTTATTTAAGTTTTTGATAATATGTTTGGATATGATAAATAACTTCCTTTTTTTTCTTAATATATTACTTTTATGTGTATAAATAATAAAATCTTAATCAATTACATAAAAAAATATTTTTTTTCTAACTTTGTATCGATTGTTCGTATGGGAGCTATAGGATATAGCCGTTCGATTTGTCCCATTTTTTTGTTATATGTTTAGAAAAATTTTCTATTATTTTGTTATAAATTTCAGCACGCTATGGCTATTATTAGTATTTTTGGCCGCTCTTCCATACAAGCGGATCCACTGTGCATTGGAGCAATCAGTGGAAAATTCAATGCAGGTCTCTACAAAAGCGTCTAATAAAAGCGATTTGGGAGTAGGCGAGCTAAATACCCACAGCCATCAGACCAGAAATCAGCCGAAAGTGCATGTGCGTACTCTTTCGTTCAGATATATGAACATCTGCTTCATTGCTCGAAGATTCTCTGCATATACTTATTTTCTTCGGATATCTGGCTGGCTTAGTGGGCTTAGAGATTTTAATATAATATAAAACTTTTTAAAAACGAAAGTGTTAAGTCTTACGCAAATTCAAAATTTACATACAAGATGAATGTACAACTAAATGAGTTTGATACTGTTATGGAACAGATTGGTAAATAATGACATAAATGAGCAAAGTAATTATAATATACTTTTCCAATAACTACCTCAAGGATTTGGAAGAGTTCACTGCTATGTTATGCTCACTCTTGGATTGCTACAGATGTTAACCATTCATGAAACAATGGGAATGGGTATCATAGCGCCCTCTGCGGTGTGTGATCTCCGCATGAGTCTTGTACAATTGTCTTCAATTACTGCTGCTGCTTTTCTGGGTATCATCTGTTCATCTTATTTCTGGGGCTACATCACGGACAAAATGGGCCGGCGATGGATTTTATTACATACCATTACAATAAGTAACATATGCTCGATTATATCGATGTTTATGGTCAGTTTTACAAGCTTTTTTGTTATGCGCTTCCTTACAGGCATATTGTAAGTGCCTTTCAGAAAATATTTCTTCAGATGTATACATTATTTTGTCTCCTTCATTTAGTGTTGCTGGTCCAAGCTTTGTTGCAGTCACCTACCTCAGCGAGTTTTGCAACAAACAAATTTTAGCACGTTCAGTAACCCATATGCATATGTTCACAGGTTTTGCAATGTTTTATTGTCCGTCCTGGGCCACTTTATTTCTATCTTCTAGTTTCATGGACTTCGAACTAACACTTGTAGGTAGTTTAACGTTACGTCCTTGGCGTCTACTTGGTTGCATGTTCATGCTGCCAGGTCTGGTCGCCTTCTTTCTCTTGCTTCAGATGCCAGAGAGTCCAAAGTTCCTTTTTATGATTGGTGACACGACGCAAGGATTGGCGGTAATGAATTGGATAAGTCTTAAGAATACAGGGCGACCGCTTAGTTCAGAACAGGTGTTGCTAATGCAAAGATTTCAGGAATCCACTGGAATGGGACGACAGAAACGTGCCAATAATCTTTTGCAGACTATGCTGAATGATGCTATGCCTTTATTTCGCAAACCCTATGTCGGCTTCTATGTTGGTAGTTGTTCAGTTATGTTTAGCCTTGGCTTGGTGTAAGTTTAAAAACATAAAATCGACAAATGAAGATATTATTAGTATTGCATTTCAATTTGCATAGTGCTAATGGTTTGGGTATTTGGTTCACTGCAATGCGTAATCGCTCGAATATGCGACAGGATAACAGAACGGAAATGACATTATGTAGAATTCTCTTCAGTATGACATCCAATGATATTCTAGACAGTGAGCGGGATCTGGTCGTCGTAAGTAATCCTTACTGCTTTAATTTTAACTGAATTGTAAGCTATTGTTTTAATACTCACAGGCATGTAACGACGGTTTTATTGGTTTTAATGACTCTCTTATTTTGGGCCTCACCTATATTATTCTATACAATATTTGCTGGTTCATGCTTTTTTTCTTACCACGCAAAGCCATGTTCATTGCTGCACTTGTCATCTCCTCCTCTTGTGGCTTTGCTCTGATTTTTGTAACAGGACGTTGGCTGCAACTTTTTAGTTTTGTTTTATTTATAGCCCTTCCTGGAGTGGTCATCAGTCTGCTGGGAGGAGCACTCCTCGAGTTCGTCCCGACGTTTCTCAGAGCTAAGGCGCTTTGTATTAGCTTAATGTGGTGTCGCTGGGGTGCAGTAGTGGGCACTACAATCATTGGTATCTATGTTGAAAAGAGCTGCGAGATGACTATTTTAGTTATTGCCATCTTTCCCATGCGTATGATACTTTCAGGGATTGTCCGCCCAAGCTCATTTTTTTGTCTTTGCAGTTTCTGCCAGTATCGAGGGTTTTTTACCACTATAGATCAATAATCGGAAACCCTGTCACAATTAAGTTCTCAAAAATTATTGTTTACCGTTCAATTATGTGTATGTCATTAAATAAAACTCTAAAATTCCATATGCCAGTGGACAAAAACTTCTTGAACGATGTCGTAAACTAAAGCTACGCGGACTTAAATTGGAATTTTATTCGAAAAGACACCAAAAATTAATTACACTGTGATAGTTTTTTTCAAAAAAAAAAGACTTGACCAAACTCAACGGTTTTCCCCTATTTCGGGTCCTAGGAATCGAACTGCATCATTACTCTTTTGAGTTACAACGATGGTTTCATACAAAATTGTTTTTTAAAGTTTAAGGAAATTGTTTGGTCTTTATCTTCCATGGTATTGTTTTTATGTAAAATTGCTTTAGCAAAGTTACTTGGAAATTTATAGAGCTACAAGTTTTATGAACAAGCCAATCTTCTAAAATGCAGTTTTGGGGCCCTTAGAGGACTTTTTACTTTGTAAAGAAGTTTTTTTGGAAGATATCAGAAATTTTTGGAATTTCATATGCTTCGATATAATAAGTTCGATATAAAATGATCGAAATGCTTACATCAAATAAAAAATGATATAGTAAATTTTATATCGACTTTAACCAATTTTGGTCCGGATATATAAAATGAACCCAGAAGCGTACGTTGTCAGATTAATCAATATATCTTAAACACAACAAAGTTTTTATACTAAATCTTAATTGTTGGTTATGTTATAGATAGTGTTATAGTGAAACCAACTATAATGCATATTCTGTCAGTTTGGTTGAGATATCTTGAAAACAAAAAAGTTTCTCATACTAAAACTTGATATTCGCCAAATCGGTTCTATGGCAGCTATATGATATAGTGGACCGATTTTAACCAAATTTGGTTAGGATGTATAAGACCAACTTAAAGGAATATTCTGTCAAATTGGTTGAGATATCTTGAGAAACAAAAAAGTTTTTCGTACTAAAGCTTGATTTTCTAATTAGTATGGTAGATATGGTACATAGTAATATGTATATATTCAGTTAACAGGTAATATCTTCCAAACCTTTTCGCTTAAAGATATGTGTCATATATCAAAAGACGCGTTTTACAACATATTGAAATTAAATTAAAATCGTTGGAGCCGTTTTCTAATAAATCGCCAAAATCTCAGCTAAAAAAGCTTTTTTCACCTGTAAAATTTTACCTGAGCACTTTGCAAGCAAGTATTCAAGGTACGTCTAAAAGTCCTATTTCCCGCTAAAGTCGCAGAACAAACATTTCTAGATTTCCGATAAGGAATATTTCCTCATCAAAAGATTTAAGGTTATTCAACGCTTTAATGCAAACAAACCAACAGACAACATTGGTGACTTTTTTTTCATTTTGGAAAGTTCACTGAAAATTTCAAAATTGCTTATCTTTTGAACCAGTTGTCGGATTTGGACGATTTCATTCGAAACGTATTTTTGATAAGAATAATAAAAACAAAACTAATTTTACCGAAAATCTACAACGGCTCCATCCGCTGCAATCATTAAAAATTTTGCACCACCCACTTACACCCCTCTATCACATGAACCTTTTGAGATATCAAAGTCTTAGTATGCATTTTTCTAAGTTAAGACTATACCTATCGATCGGTATATAACTCGATCTGCTCGTAGCAAATTTTCCATTCTTCCTGTATAATATTGTTAGTCACTTTTGCACACTTCGTGGTGCTTTCGTCACTAACGCGGACTGCCGTCCGCAGTGATATACATTTTACTATGTACCATATTTACCATACTTATTAGAAAATCAAGCTTTAGTACAAAAAACTTTTTTGTTTCTCAAGATATCTCAACCAATTTGACAGAATATGGATTTCAGTTGATCTTATACATCCTGACCAAATTTGATTCAAATCGGTCAACTATATCATATAGCTGCCATAGAACCGATTTGTCGAATATCAAGTTTTAGTATGACAAACTTTCCGTGATATCTCAACCAAACTGACAGAATATGCATTATAGTTGGTTCTATATATCCTAACCAAATTTGGTTCAAATCGGTCAACTAGATCATATAGCTGTCATAGAAACGATCGGTCAAAAATCCAGTTATAGTATGAAAAAATTGGTTGTTTATTAAGATGTCTTAACCAAATTTACAGAATATTCATTTAAGTTGGTCGTATACATCCTGACCAGATTTGGTTCAAATCGGTCCACTGTAACGTATAGCTGCCATGGAACGATCGGTCAAAAATCAAGTTTTAGTATGAAAAACGTTGTTGTTTTTTAAGATATATTGATCAATCTAACAATGTGCTCATCTGGGTTGGTTTTATATATCCTGACCAAAATTGGTTAAAGTGGATATAAAACTTACTATATCATATAGCTGCCTTATTTATTTTTTTTTCATTTGAAGTAAGCGTTTCAATAATTTTATATCAAAATAACTATGTAAGAAGCATATGAAATTCCAAAAATTTCAGATATCTTCCATAAAAAGCTTCTTTACAAAGTAAAAGTCTAGTGACGAAAGGTTTTTCCTGCCCCAAAATTTCTGATATCCCATTTTGGGACGAACGATATTAAATTTAATACATAAATTACTAAAAAAAAAATAGTTGGGCATTCGGCACTGTGCATTAAAATTATTTTTAGGTATACAGAATCGAGATCCCTTTGCGCAAGGTGCCGAATGACAAAATTTTTTTTTTTTTTTTAATTTTTTTATTAAATTTAATATCGTTGGTCACAAAATGGGATATCAGAAATTTTGGTACTCGTATTACAACTAACACTAATCTAGTGACGAATGCCTTTCCATGTCCCAAAATTTATATATGAATTATTAAAAGAAAGAATAACGTGCCATACATAATTTTACAGGCTTCCCTTATCAAAAGTGACTAACAATATTGTACGGAAAGAACTGAAAATTTGCTATGACTGTCCGAGCAGATCGAGTTATATACCGATCGAATGGTATAGTCTTAACTTAGAAAATTAATTACTATAGCATATAGCTGCCATAGCAATAATCGGATGAAATTAACCTTTAGTATGGAAAACTTTTTTTTTTCTTAAGAAATCTTAACCAAACTTACAGATTAGATGTTTGGGACTGTCTCTTACATTCTGACCAAATTTGGTCAAAGTCGGATTACTATATCATATAGCTGCCATAGGAACAATATAATGCAAATTATCGATTAGTATGAAAATTGTTTTTCTCTCTAAAGAAATCTTAACCAAATTCATACAAAAGGTTACTTTGACTAAACTTAATTAACATTAACTAAATTTCATTTCCGCGAGCGAAGTCAATAAAATTCTGCGTTTTTTGATAAATCACACATATCTGTCAAAATGCGCTGTCTCAAGATATTACCTGTTAAGTGCATATATATACATTTTACTTAGAGTTGATAGATGGCAGCAGCAATAAAGTATTGTAGCAGGCAGCTTTAGGTGATAGGTTATGCGTTGCAGAAATAACCAGTATTGCCAGAAAGTTATAATTTCTTGCGAATTAACATAAGAACTCATAACTACTAGCACTAAGAAAATAGCCTATAGAGAACCCATCCCATACAACTGAAATGTACCTCTCAAAGTTGCTGCGATTGCGTCCACTGGGAAATTTTACCCGTGGACCTGAAAAAATATAAAAGGTAGACGATCAAACAAATGCAATCATATGTTTGATCAATTATAAATATTAAATTTACATTAAAAATTTGTTATTAAAATCCTAACTTCTACAGGGTATGAGAGTTAACATACAAAATCGTAGAAGCATCACCGAAAAACCAAAGCACTGTTGCCCACTTTTTCTGCAACCCATACATATGCACACACTTATTGCATTATTCACCCATACATGCAGATCGCTCTCTGCGCTCGACTGTATCTATCTCTGTCTGGCTGTATCAGTTCATGTATGCGCAAAGAGGACGTGAGATGAATGTTCTCATCAGCCGTGCTAATTCGACAGTTTTGCTACAAGATGTGTTTGTTTACCCTTTCACAACCGGGTAATATACTTTTTTTTAAATGGTGATGCAAATATCAACTAATCTGCCTTCTTTAATTAAGTTATATATTTTGGGTATTATTATTCATATTAGTTAGTTTTAATTTAGAAAATATAATTTAGTCTTTTATACAATTAACACAATATTATTATTATTTTCAATATTAAACCTAATAACAGTTTATATATGTACATAGTTGTGTTAGGTATGTTCTTAACAAACACTAAGTGTATAGTTTTATTTAGTTAATGTTATATTTGTGTATGTACATTTATATTTTTCTAATTTGTTTTATATATTTATGTATACATATACTACATTATATCGATATATTATGTCTATGTTATATATGTACATTTATTATAACAAACATATGTATATAATATAAAACTAACTAATATGAATAATAATACCCAAAATATATAACTTAATTAAAGAAGGCAGATTAGTTGATATTTGCATCAACATTTAAAAAAAAAGTATATTACCCGGTTGTGAAAGGGTAAACAAACACATCTTGTAGCAAAACTGCCGAATTAGCACGGCTGATGAGAATATTCATCTCTCGTCTCCTTTGCACTACATATCCTGATGTAGCCAGACAGAGACAGATACAGTCGAGCGCAGAGAGCGATCTGCATGTATGGGTGTATCAAGCAATAAGTGCGTGCATATGTATGGGTTGCAGAGAAAATAGGCAATAGCGCTTTGTCAATTCGATGATGCTCTTTAGATTTTGTATGTAAACTCTTATACCCTGTACAGATTATTTTTTTAATAACAAATTTTCAACATTAAGTAAATATTTATAATTAATAAAACGTGTAATAGCATTTGTGTGATCATCTATCTATGAGATTTTATTAAGTTTACGTTGTTTTTCTATATAAAATATTACAAGTAATAAAATTTCATGGGTAAAGGGTATTTCATAGCATGCATGTTTTATGATTCGCTAGCTGTGCGAGCTACGAGCTCTGCCAGCCAACTGAATCGACAGCAGGAAAAATTTCCCAGTGGACGCAATCGCAGCCACTTTGAGAGGTACATTTCAGTTGTATGGGATGGGTTCTCTATAGGTTATTTGCTCAGTGCTACTAGCTTTTGCTATGCAGATATAGACAGTTTGTTTTCCGACAATGAGTGATTTAATTTGTTTAATTGAATTAAACTGTTAGGGTCTTCCTACAGCTTATTTTTATTTATTGACAAGATTAAATAAAATTAACCATGTCTTTCAAAAAAAACTTTTTTACAAAGTAAAAGTCTAGTGACGAAGCCCTTTCCATGCCCCAAATTTCTGATATCCTTTGTGACGAACAATACTAAATTGTCTTATACATCTTCATCTATTGTGGTAGATATCGAACTACAATCATAGTGGATGACAGTCCATGCTAGTGACCTTTGAGTAATATATTTTAATTTTTATTATTTTTATCTAAAATATGCGAATGATACCTCGATCATCCCAATTCGACAACTGGTTCAACAGATATGTAGTTAAAAAACTGAGAAGAAAAGTCAGTTTGTCTGCCTCAAAGCTTTGAAATTGCTTAGATCTTTTAGTGAGGAATTATTCCATATCGAAAATGCAGTAATGTTTGTTTAACGACTTTTTGAAAAACAGCCGTTAGCTTAGCGGGAAATAGCTGGTTTAGTGGGAAATCGATAGTTTTGCGGGAAATCGCTAAAACAAACAAAAATGTACACCCTCAAAGTTTCTAAAACAAAACAAGGGGGCGTCACATGGCATTTTGCAATGCACACATATAATATGAATAAATTTATGTATTTGCACAATTATATTTTAATGCAATTGTAATAAATATGTCTGTATGTACATATATCATACATCAATAGCATATGAAGCTAAAATGATATCGATAACGATATCGATAAGCAAAATCGCTGGAGTGTGCGGGCACACTGTCTTGCGCTCGCTTTACATATAAACAAACATATGCTATCTCGCTCGCACATTGCATTGCATATGCAAATATTGAATTAAAACCAATTTTTTAATATCTTCCCTATTTATGGGTCAATCGTTTTGAAACTTTCAGGGTCATTTAATATGCTTACTTCTCAACTGCTTGGTCAGTTAAGAAGTGCTATCTTAAAATTTGAGCCTGTTAATCGTTTTGTGTGATTTGTGGGCGAAGGGGGCGTGGTATTCAAAATTGGAATCAAACTTGATCTGCGCTCGGTATACAGGAACCTACATACCAAGTTTGAAGTCTCTAGCTCTTATAGTCTCTGAGATCGACGCGTTCAAACATACGGACGGACGGACAGACGGACGGACATGGCTAAATCGACTTGGCTATTCGTACTGATCAATAATATATATACTTTATGGGGTCTGCCACGCTTCCTTCTGCCTGTTACATACATTCCAACGAAACCATTATACCCTTTTTTGCCCATTTTTAATGGGCACAGGGTATAAAAAGTTGAAAAAGTATTTTCAAGGGTACAGTGGTCTATTAGGTTTGGTTAAAAAAAAATTTGATTAACAGACAGAAGAAGGCTTGTCAGAGTCCAGAAAGTATATATATTCTAGATCAGCATCAACAGCCGAGTCGATATAGACATGTCGGTCCGACTGTATGAACACCGAGATCTCAGAGAGGAACGATTGGTCAAAAATCAAGTTTTAGACCTCTTACTTTCAATTATTTTTATTTATGATCTACACTTTGCCTTAGCCCATTGTCACATACTTATGTATGCTGATGACGTGAAGCTTATGTTATCATATAGGACGTCTGAAAGTTATAAGCTTTTGCAAGATGATTTAAACTCAATGCATTGCTGGTGCATAGCTAATCACTTGAATTTTCCTTTTTGATAATAAATTAAGTTTCTCTCTTCATATGTATCCTTAGTATAGTAAACATAAAAAAACATGTACACGAGGCAAAAGTCTAGTGACGAAAGCGTATTCTAGCCCCAAAATTTCTGATCTCCAATTTTGTGACGAAATTTATTACATTTAATATATGAATTATTCTAAAATAAAAAAAAATTGTTTGCCATTCGGCAGTGCGCATTAAAGTATTTTTTAGGTATAAGAAATCGTAAACTTTTTTGCGCAATGTGCGCCAAACAATATAGTGAACCGATTTAAACTAAATTTGGACATAATATATAAGTCCGACATAAATGCATACTCTGTCAAATTGGTTGAGATATCTTGAGAAACATAAAAGTTTTTCGTACTAAAACTTGATTTTTGTGATATAATGTATAAGACCAACATAAATGCATACTCTGTCAAATTGGTTGAGATATCTTGAGAAACATAAAAGTTTTTCGTACTAAAACTTGATTTTTGTGATATAATGTATAAGACCAACATAAATGCATACTCTGTCAAATTGGTTGAGATATCTCAAAAAACATCAAAGTTTTTCATACTAAGACCTGATTTTTGACCGATCGTTCCATGGCAGCTATTTGATATAGTGAACCAATTTTAACTAAATTTGGACATAATGTATAAGACCAACTTAAATGCATATTCTGTCAAATTCGTTGAGATATCTTGAGAAAAAAAAGTTTTTAGTACTAAAGCTTAATTTTGATATTAGTATAGTAAATACATGGTAAAATGTACATATTCAGTTAACCGGTCATATCTTCCAAGCCTTATGGCTGAAATATATGTGTCATATTCCAAAAGTTGCGAAATTTTACGTATTACTACATATTGATAATTAATAAAAATCGTTAGAGCCGTTTTCGAATAAATCGCCAAAATATTAGCTTAAACTTTTTTCACCTGTAGCATTTTACTTGAATACTTTGCAAAAAAAATATCTGAAATACCTTTCTAACGACATATAAAACACATCTGTAGCTTTTTTGGATTGGAAACTATGGGTATTCCGCTAAACTAGCTATTTCCCGCTAAAATCGTAGAACAAAAGTTGTTAGATTTCTGATAAGAAATAATTCCTCATCATCAAATCTAAGATTTTTTAGCGCTTTGATACAAACAAACAGACAAACTGATTTTTCATTTCATTTTGAGAAGGTCATTAAAAATTTCTAACTTATATATCTGTTGAACCAAATGTCGCATCGAGGATCGAGGTACCATTCGACGCTTATTTTCGATAAGAAATTTTAAAAATTAAAAATTGTACCAAAAGGCGTCGATCTCAGAGACTATAAGAGCTAGAGACTTCAAACTTGGTATGTAGGTTCCTGTATACCGAGCGCAGATCAAGTTTGATTCCAATTTTGAATACCACGCCCCCTTCGCCCACAAATCACACAAAACGATTAACAGGCTCAAATTTTAAGATAGCACTTCTTAACTGACCAAGCAGTTGAGAAGTAAGCATATTAAATGACCCTGAAAGTTTCAAAACGATTGACCCATAAATAGGGAAGATATTAAAGAATTGGTTTTAATTCAATATTTGCATATGCAATGCAATGTGCGAGCGAGATAGCATATGTTTGTTTATATGTAAAGCGAGCGCAAGACAGTGTGCCCGCACACTCCAGCGATTTTGCTTATCGATATCGTTATCGATATCATTTTAGCTTCATATGCTATTGATGTATGATATATGTACATACAGACATATTTATTACAATTGCATTAAAATATAATTGTGCAAATACATAAATTTATACATATTATATGTGTGCATTGCAAAATGCCATGCGACGTCACATTTATCAATATAGCCAGACAAAAGCTGAGTGCTATCCATTGTGCTGCATGAGATGACAAAAGATCATTTTCGAGCACTACTGTTTGCTCGTTGCCGAGCACTGAAAACTCAAAATTAATAATTTTCTTAACCAGCTTGACAGAAAATGCATCTGGTGGGGTCTTATACAACCCCACTGAATTTGATTTAAATCGGTTTACTATATCACATAACTGTCATTAGAAATATTAGTCGACAATTTAATACTACGCTCGCATGGGCATTAAGTCTTCGGCGTACCGAACAGCATACAAGACTATGGGCACAGGGTATCCGACAGTCGAGTACACTCGACTGTAGCCGCACCTCATCTCGAGCGAAGCGAGCCGGGGGTAGGCGAGCGAAGCGAGCAGGGGCCGGAGCCCCCTTGTTTTTATACCCGTTACTTAAAAATTAAGTAAAAGGGTATATTGTATTCGTGCAAATGTGCGTAACAGGCAGAAGGAGGCGTGGCAGACCCTATAAAGTATATATATTCTTGATCAGCATCAACAGCCGAGTCGATATAGCCATGTCCGTCTGTCCGTCTGTCCGTCTGTCCGTCCGTCCGTCCATCCGTCTGTCCGTCTGTGTGAGCGCCTAGATCTCAGAGACTATAAGGGATAGAGCAACCAAATTTGGTACACAGACTTCTATAAACCCCACGCAGATCAAGTTTGTTTTAAATTTTCGATCGGACCACTATATCATATAGCTGCCATATGAACGATCGGTCGAAAATCAAGTTGTAGTATGAAAAACTTTTTTGTTTTCCGACATATCTCAACCAATTTGACAGGATATGTATTTAAGTTGGTTTTATACATCCTGACCAAAATTGATTCAAATCGGTCCACTATATCATATAGCTGCCACAGAACCGATTTGTCGAATTTCAAGTTTTAGTATGAAAAACTTTTTTGTTTTCCGAAATATCGCGACCAAACTGACAGAATATGCATTATAGTTCGTCCTTTACACCCTAACCAAAATTGGTTATGATCGGTAATCTATATCATATAGCTGCAATAGAACCGATTTGTCGAATATCAAGTTTTAGTATGAACAACTTTTTTATTTATTACGATATCTTAACCGATTTTACAGAATATGCATATAAGTTGGTTTTATACATCCTGACCAAAATTGGTTAAGATCGGTTTACTATATCATATATCTGCCATAGAAAGAATTGGTCGATAATTAAGGATTAGGGTGAAAATTATTGTTGTTTCTGGAGATTTGTCAATCTGGAGAGTTTCTGGAGTTTCTGTCAATCACTCGCTGATTATGAATTTTATTTTGTCTTATACGTCCTGAATGAATTTGGTCTTAATAGGTTCACTATATCATATAGTGGTCATTGTAACAATCAGGGCGGATGCCCTTTTCTATATTTTAGGAATATTCAATATAAAATAAATGTTTTGTCGAATATTTTTTCGTGTAGTTATTACATTAAAGTACTTTTATGGGGTTAACTTTGTTTTCAGTTATCATTATAAACTTAGAGTTTTTATATCTTTAGAGTCTAAAATTCGGAAAATACTTTATATATATTCAAAGAAGTAACGGGTATCCTACAGTCAGGAGCTCGACTGTAGCCTTTCCGACTAGTTTTTGTAGCACTGTGGTATACTCGACTGTGTACAATGTGGTATACTCGACTGTAGTACCTCGAGCGAAGCGAGCAGGGGAATGAGCCTTGTTAAAAATAATAAAATTCAATGACATTTTTTTCTTCTTTTTAACTTGAAGCTAAGCTTTTAGCTAAGAATCATAGACAGGAATAATAAAAAGCAGGGGCTCCGGCCTCTGCTCGCTTCGCTCGCGGTGAGGTGCGATTACAGTCGAGCGCACTCGACTGCTCGCTCGTGAGTCTCGGTGTGGCCGTCTCTCTAGTGTTTCCTGTGATTTGCGCTGTGGTCTTCGCTGCAGCCACCACTGTAGTGGCCTCTTCGGCACTGCCAGCGGTCATCGTGCCGCTGTCTTCCAACCGGGAAGTGAATCCTGAATCGCCTTGTTGGCGCGGTTGGTAGTAGGGTGGACCGTAGTTTATTCACAAAGTGAATACAAACGGTGCGCCACGCGAAAACCAGCTGATCGAAGTAAACATCATGTATGGAGTTGCCAGTCAGTTTAGAATCAAAGGTGTGTTGCCAGATCGCTGAGACCGGCCAATCGGTCCTAAACCGAGCGCCAATTTCAAATATGAAGAACAAAGATACACGTTCACGTCAACGCGAGCAAGACGAGCGGTTTCTCTCAATACAGCGTACTTCAGCTTCGTCTCGGAAGTAAGCCAACCAAAAAGTTCCATTTTACTAGCTGAAAACAAGAGATCCCGTTCTTGCTCTCCAGCTTTGCCAAGCGCAGCACACAAGACCTGGAGCGAAGAGTGTGCCTGTCCATTTCCGCTCAATACCCAGCGGGCAGCCCAATCACCGCCAAAGTTACCATCAAAAGTTGCTGCAGCTGATGCTACAACAATGGCGTAGCACCTCTACTATAGAGTCTTTGCAGTGAGATGCAATGTTACTACGTCTGACGACCACATAATTGAAGCTGGAGTTCCTCAAGTCAGCGTACTGGGGCCAACCTTATACGTCATTTATACAGCGGACATCCCTACAAACGATCGCCTAACAACATCCACGTTTGCCGACGATACCGCGATCCTAAGCCGTTCCAGATGCCCTATTCAAGCAACATCAAAACTAGCTGATCATCTTGTGGTAGTGGAGAAATGACTTTCAGACTGACGTATTAAAATAAACGAACAAAAGTGAAAACACGTAACGTTTACCCTCAACAGGCAAACCTGCCCTCCGCTAACTTTGTATAACACTCAACTCCCCCAAGCTGATGTAGTAACGTACCTTGGCGTCCATCTTGACAGGCGGCTCACTTGTAATGATCACATTGTAAGGAAGTTTCCAGCAGGGTACAGATCTCAGTCTGTCGGGGTCTGGAACTTACAAGAAAATTGTAAGTTTCGCTGAACGCGGTGATAATGGGAGGGAAATGTTCGTCTGAAAAGTGTATAGACATACACAGCTACATACACTCCCGAAATTTAATTAAAGGCACCTCGTTTTTCGTACGTATTTCATATTAAAAATGAACGAAAAAAACAGTTTCTCATTGTTGAAAAGCGTTCAGATCCTTTTAAGTCATGCCAATAATAATAATTAAATCCATCTGGTCAATCAAGATTTAATTTTTTCATCCGAAAAAATCACTTTCTTCCACTCTTCTGTCCATGCCATATGTTTTTTTGCAAAATCCAGCCTGGCCAATTTGTGGACTTTAGTAAGAGCTGGCTTCGACTTCATTTTCTTCCACTTTAGTCGGTTAGTGCTCGATAAAATTTACTGCACTCGACGTGTAGTTATTGGCAGTTGCAGATTTGTTTTTATTTTTGAAGCTGTTGCGTTTTCCTTTAAGCCGGAGCGAATAATTGCGGTTTTAGCCCTTGGAGAAATTTTAAGGTTGTTGTTCTTTGGACAATTTTTATTGTAGTTTTCCTTAATGCTGGGTTTATATTGGGGCACACTACGGCACCACATTTTGTGGCAGTTTGCGCCAGCTTGGGACACCAGTCAAAGTGTTTACACTGGCGAGGCATAAATTGTGCCTCACAGCGCTGTAGCAACACTAAATTATAGCCTTCAATGTGAACACTACTTGTCGTCGTCACAGCATCGAAAATGTTCACAAAAAGTGAACATTGAACAAGCTCGTGAGCATGAACAAGTTCCACAAAAAGAATAAAAACAAACAATTTATGCCGTGAATTGTAAAAGTTGCAAATATTGTGAAAAATATGGAAAAGTCAGCGAGCTCTGCGTTCTTCATTTCTTTCACGAAAAAATTTTTTTCAAAACAAAAACAGAGTTCTGTGTTTTTTTTGATGTTAACAAAAAACTATCGGTGGCGTAGTGTGCCAGAAAAACCAACTTGTTCGATCTGCTTGGCGCGGAAAAACAGGGTTGATTTGAGCTGGTTCGAGTAAAACAGCTGTCAATTGATTTTTTGGCAAAGCTGTGCCAGTCCATTGGCACAGAAAGTTTGCGGCACCGAATGACACTGGTGTTCACATTGAAAGTGGCACATTATTGTGCCACTTGATTTTGATGGCACAGCATTTGTGTTCACATTGCTCCGTGCCACTGTGGCTGTCACTGTGACAGCTCTGTGCCCCAATGTAAACCCAGCATAAGATTGATCTTATTGTCTACTGCTGAGGCTGAACGGTTTAATTTCAGTGCAATTTTTCGATTGTACATTCCAGTATCCATGTAAGCAAGGACTTTTGAAATTTCTTCTGATGAAAGTGTTGTTCCCTTTCCCATTTTGAATTTCGAAGAAAAGTCAACGATTTTTTGTTATTTTTTGGTCATAAATAGACTCAGCACTTCAAATTAGTACGCACAAAATTTATTTGACTTCACAAGCTTTCTCAGAAACAGCTATAAAAGCCATTGCCTTTAATTGAATTTCGCACCAAAAGTTGCAACTAAACATAAAATTCTGCCAAAATAATCAGAAATCTAACGGTAAATGCATTTCTGAAGCTTAAAATAGCCTATGAATAATAATAACAAAAGGAGATGACAAATACAAGGCACCGTTATCTCCAATCACGATTTTTCATGCAAAAACGAGGTGCCTTTAATTAAATTTCGGGGAGTGTATATACATAAGTAACTACAACCACAAGCACGGAGAAACGTGTTCGTACGTGGGACGACTCGATTGAACCAGGAGCTGCGCAGACTGTACATCCTAGCGCTCTACTGGCGTTTTCGTAACCACAACCAATTCTACTAAATTCCGGGATTGTTCACACGGGTGACCGGAGCTATTCCTCGTTCTAGTACTACGGGTTAGTTAGTAAGATGGTTAGTTATAAAAGAAGAAACGATTAGGGTTTGTCAAAGAATTCACAGTTTATTCAGAGAATTATGATCTACTTTTATTCTTTACATGTGCTGCTGCACTGTTCTAAGGAGCCCTAGGGCTTCGGCCCTGCACGCACTTACGTTATCATTTAGCAGACGCACCAGCTCTTGACGGCCACTCTCTTTCGCTTCTCGATCAACACTCTCGAGCCGTTCCTCGCTAAGTCACGCGCTAGCGTCGGTCACAGAACTCGCCACAGCTTTCGCTCTTCACCTCGGAGCTTTCGCTCTCTCTCTCCACGAGGTGAAGCTGCTCTCTGTTTGGCAGTGTTGTGTAACCGATCGATGTCGCGTGCATGCCTGTGCCGGCAGCCGTTACATTTGAATAACTAGAACTGAACTTAGAAATAATGCGCTCCGTGCGCTGACTTCAACTTAAAACTAGCTTAACTAATAATCAAAATCAATAACAATTCATTAATCATAAATCAAAATAATAACAAATAAGAAATGTGAGGCGGGCTCTCCTAGGCCCGCCTCACAACATTAAAGCTAACAGAACGCAGTTAACTCTGAAGTCCATTAACCTACATTGGCTTTTAAATGTTCGATCTCCCCTTTGCTTGGACTACAAGTTACTATTGTACAGTTCCCCTCTAAAACCAATCTGGACCTACGGTTCGCAGCTATGGGGAAATGCGAGCAACAGCAGCATTGATATCATTGAGCGAGCACAATCCAAGAACCTGAGAACTATCACTGGGGCACCATGGTATGTTCGGAACGAGAACATCCGTAGAGATCTTAACATGCTAACCGCGAAGGATGAAATAGCAAAACAGAAGGCGAACTACAACATCAAATCTTCTTGCAAGGCACTTAACTCGGGTTTGCAATCGAACCCGCCTCCACCGCAACGACCTCCCAGCCCAGCAGTAAAATATCGGGGCCCCCAGACCTTATTCAGTCGTTTAGACTGTAAAGAAATATAATTATAAGATTTGATAAACTTGCTGTTAGTTCCTACAAGGAGAAGATTCAGCAAATAAAGCTACAGTATAAAAAAAAAAGTGCGCGCACAAATGATCAAGTTTTACAAAACATACGAGCTTCAGAACTGAATTATGGAAAAGTTTTGCGACCGATCTTTATGTTTTTTGTTTCATTTGAAAAGAATGTTATTTTCTAATGAAATACTGGACAAATTTTGTTTCCTCAGTTGTTTAGTTTTTATATCAGTAATGTTTCAAAAAGCACTAAAATAATGAAATTTTCAACTTTGATGAAAGATAATTCAGTCCAGCAATACCATACAATTACACTGTGATAGTTTTTTTCAAAAAAAAAAAAAAAAGACATGACCAAACTCAACGGTTTCCCCCTATTTCGGGTCCTAGAAATCGAACTGTATCATTACTTTTTTGAGTTACAACGATGGTTTCATACAAAAATGTTGTTTTAAGTTTAAGGAAATTGTTTGGACTCTAGCTTCCATGGTATGGTTTTTTTTTGTAAACTTGGTTCAGCAAAGTTAAATGGAATCCTTAAAGCTACAAGTTTTATGAACAAGCCAAGCTTCCAAAAATGGAATTTTGCGGCTCTTTGACATTAATATGTCAAAAAAATATAATTTTAACCACATTATTTTTTTTTACATTTTTCTCTCATAATTTTCAGTAATCGAATTTTACTATCCGATACTTATACCAAAATGTAGTTCGTGTTATGCCAAATAGCTTTAGCTACAGGTAACAACGAAATTATTTTTTTTATTAAAGTTGTAAATACTTTGACATATTGACCTCTAAGAGCCTCAAAACCCCATTTTAGAAGCTTGGCTTGTTCATAAAACTTGTAGCTTAAAAGATTCCAAGCAACTTTGCTGAAGCAAGTTTACCAAAAACAAACATACCATGGAAGATAGGAACCAAACAATTTCCTTAAACTTAAAAAAACAATTTTGTATGAAACCATCGTTGTAACTCAAAAAAAAGTAGTGATACAGCTCGATTCCTAGGACCCGAAATAGGGGAAAATCGTTGAGTTTGGTCATGTCTTTTTTTTCAACTTGCACAGTATTATTATTACGAGTATAAATATCATTTAATTTACTTTTTCAATCTAAATTATACAATTTTGGATCAATTTTCTTCATTAAAAACAAAATACTAAATGTTTGGTAAACCTTAATTCTTTTAATTTGTATTTTGAAAACTTACTATAAATTGTACTATTTCTATTTACCCTGGAGTTTCAGTTTTAAAGTAAAGTTGATGAAACTAGGGATAGACTAGAGAGGGGCACGGGCCTCCTTTTTGAGGTCGGCCCGGCCCGGCCCGAAATTGTTATGTAAAAAATATTTTTTAATGATTTCTACTTTTTACTTTACTTTTTTAATTAAATCATACCAAATTTTGTTTCTAGAGCGTCAATTTTAGACATATCGATACGTATCGATAAAAGATACGCATCTATTTGATATTAACTGTGCATTATACAGAAAAATTTTGTGAGTTTTCGGGCCTACCAGGCTTTTAGCTGAGGCCCGGGCCCGAACGAAAAAAAGCCCCTTTGCGATTTTCAGGCACGAAGCCCGTGGATTTTTTGAAGAGGCCTTCGGGACACGAAGCCCAAATAGGCCCGCACCCATCTCTAGTATATACCCATTTTTTGATTGTAGGCAATACATATGAAGCAATCGTTCGAATCGGATCACTATGTTATATGGCTGTCATAGGAACAATCTGTTGAAAATCAACCTCTAGTATGAAATATTTCTTTGTTGTTTAAGAAATCTTTACCAAACTCACAGATTATGTTTTAAATACGGTCTTGTATATCCTGATGAAATTTGGTAAAAGGCGGACTACTATATCATAAAGCTGCCATAGAAACGATTAATATAATATTAACCTTTAGTATGAAAAACTAGGTGGTTTTTTGAGATATCTCAACGAATCTCAGAAAATGTGAATTTAGTATTGTTTTATACATACGTACGTAATTTGGTGAACAGCGAATCATAATATCGTATAGCTCCCATAGGTATGATCGGTTGAAAATTGTATGAATCACTTTTTTGCTTCTTCAATGAAACTTTTTCAAATACTGAATTCCCAAATAACGTTTTTAAAAGAGTTATAAAACAAGTACAAATTACAGTAAGATACTATATCATAATATTGACAGGCAGTCATAGCGACAACGCATTTACTTGCTTGATGGATCAGTTTTTCGACTATAACTATGCTTGGGTGTGACTAGGTGCATGAAAGACCAGGGTAATCTCGTTAGAGAATTGATTACCAAATAAGTCCTGTGGTAGTGGGATGGAGTCCAAATGAATCCAATTTTAGTTCTATTCCATCAAAGTTGAAAAATAGCATAATTTTAGTGTTTTTTACAACATTGCTGATATAAATGTAAACAAGGGGGCTCCGCTCCTGATCGCTTCGCTCGCCTACCCTACAGATATGTTCTATAAATTAACGGAAAGGTATATTTGAGGGCTTTTAAGCGTACCCTTAAACTTTTTCTGTGAACTGTACAGGTAGAAAAAAAGTTAAAAAAATGTTTTCTATCTCACATTCTTGCGGTTTAAGCCAAATTGACACGTGTCATCTTTATTAAACTTGAATATGTTATAGTCAATAAAATTCCGCGTTTTTGATATATCACACATATCTGTCAAAATTCGCTGTCGCAAGATATTACCTGTTAAGTGTATATATACATTTTACTCAGAGTTGATAGATGGCAGCAGCAATAAATTAATATTGTTGCTACTTTTCACTGCGTAATTCTGCTTATTGTCGGCTTCTTTTTTCTCCTCGTTGTGATTCTCATCCTCTTCTTGTCGGCGTCGGCTTTTCAGTGTTGCTCTATCTTCAGTGTTGCTCTATCTTCTCTGCTGCTTCGATATCCATTATCGAGAAAATACTACACTTATCGGCTGTTAATAACTGCTGTTATTCTGCTGTTGTTTATCTGCTGTTGTTTATCTGCTGTGAATCTGCTTTTATTCTGCTGCTGTTGATCTGCTGTACGTAGTATGCTGTAAATCAGCTGTTGCTTAGCTATCATATTTTACATTCGGCCATTACTGATTATTCGTCTGTCCCAGATGACCATGCGTCATCATTATCTACGGTGTAGCGCCACAGCTTCATATAATCGCAACTTGTGGATGTGTTGATTGGACCCTCTACATCGGCTGCCTTTCGTAGATCGTAACGGCCGTTTCTCTTCACTTTTATAATCTCGTACGGTCCTAAATATTCACTGGAGAGCTTCTTTCGTGCAATGAATTGTGTGCGGCGTATGGCAACCAAATCTCCAACTTGATAGCCAATTTCTGGTCCTCGCTTTTTATCGAATTGTTTCTTATAAGTATCTTGTGCGCGCTGTATTTCGGTCTTCGCAGTTTGTCTCATTTGCTGCCGTTCCTTTTCAAAATTTTCATACATTTCTTCCTCCAGAATCTGCGTTATACGATCCGTGACTTTATTGTTCATTTTCACACCGAGCATTAGCTCAAAGGGCGATTTCTTTATCGACGAGTGTACATGGGAATTTACAGCTCTCTGCACCTCTGATACTGCTTTGAACCACTTGGACGTGTCATCTACCGAAATCTTTGAAATGATCGAAAGGATTGTGCGATTAAGTCTCTCTATTTGACCGTTTCCTCGAGGTACTCCCGTTGTGCTCCATATATGTTCAACACCCTTCTCCTTGACATACATACTCTGCAAACAAATTTGCTGTGAAAGCAGAGCCTCTATCAGAGACTATGCGCACTGGGTTTCCGAAAACTTCTGACCACTGCAAGAGAACCGCTGCAAATCCATCTTTTGATGCATCTGTATGCAACTCGGTCTTATTTCCTCTGGCGTATAGCTTCAGCACTGGCTCTTTGGTTAGTGCGTCCTTCAAAAACTGGAATGCCTTCAACGGAGGTTCTGCCATTTGAAACACAGCATCTTTACGCAGCAAATCCGTTAACGGACGTGCAATCTGGAAATAATTCAGCACAAATTTTCTGAAAAATCCTGTCAATCCTAAAAATGCTTGAATCGCTCTGACATTCCCCGATACTGCAAATCTGCTGACTGCTGCCGTCTTCTCTGGTCCAGACCATACGCTTCCATTTTCAATATAGTGACCCAAGAAGTGAATCTTTTCCTGAAGAAAATGGCATTTTCGCCATTTAATTGTTAAGCAAAATGCTCCAGCTTTATCAAATACGCGTGCCATCTTTTCTAAACACGTCTCAGCGGTCTCGGCATGAATAATTATATCATCCATATACAAATCAAGTACATCCTTATTTATCAGCTCTTGAAATACGTAATTTACGTATCTGATAAAAACTGCCGGCGAAATCCGAAATCCAAAAGGAGGTCTAATGAATTCGAAGAGTCCTGACTTGGTGATAAACGCTGTGTATTTTTTAATGCTCTCTTCTATGGGAACATGGAAAAATCCGTTTTCTAAATCCATCACTGTAAAATACTTCGCTGTCTGCAGCTTTTCCAGGACATCATCGATAACAGGAACTGCAAAACAGTCTTTCAGCACCATTGATTTCAGTTTTCTGAAGTCCACACAGATTCGACGAGAACCTTCCTTTTTGTTCACTAGCACCGGACGACTAGCAAAATTCGATGACGACTGCAGAATGATTCCAGCTGTTAACCATTCTTCAATCTGCGTCTGCGAGTCGGCTTGGGGAGTGACGAAACGGAATAATCTCGCCATCCGGAACAATTCGCATCATCACTGGCACCTCTGCTACAGCGTCCGCCAACTTATAGTTATTGATCATTGTCACCACATCTTTTGCATACTGAGGAGGAACATCAATATCGGCATTTGAGCTGACCACATTGTACATACTGAAATGATATAATTCTTCACAAGCCTTTTCTCCTGCAAAGAAAAAAAGATGTATCCATCTGCTGAAGACGAAAAATTGAATTTTGAGATGAAATCAAACCCCAGCAGAGCGTCGAATTCCATGTCTTCATCCGAAACCACTACAAACTTATGTTTTATCAGCTCTTCATCGACTGCAGCATCAGCTTCAAAACATCCAACTGGGCATGTAATCTTATTGCCTAATCCACACAACTTCGATGCACAGCTTTCTAGGTTGACATTCGGAATAGTTTTAAAGATGTATTTTTTCAAAATCGATACGTCTGCTCCAGTATCCACCAGACTTCGACACCAGCACTTCTACGTTGTTTATAATAACACTCTTCATGTGATTCGCATTTTGCACAACTGGAACATCAACAGTTGATCCAGGACAATTCTTCGACATATGTCCCTCTTTGTTGCAACGGAAACATTTAGTTGCAGCTTTACAATCCTTGCGCAAATGATCGGTGGCTCCACAGTTAAGACAATGATTCTTCTTATCATTAGTTTCATACGGCTTCTTTTGGTTTGGAACAAACGGCTTTGAACTTTTTTCAGTAGTACGACCGAAGATTTCATACTGTTCCTGCAGCTCTCTGAATGATTTGCAACTATAAAGCGTATATTTGAAATCACCTCTCAACTGTAGACCATCCACGAAGTAGCGAATTACAGATTGCGTATCAACATTGCCAACTGCTGCGATTTTTCTCATTTGGAGAAAATACTCATGAAATGATTCCTGCTTGTGCTTTTTACGATTTCGAAGCTCTGCGTGCACATCCGCACTGCTAAATTTACGTCTAAACTCGTCTTCCAACAGCATCCTTAGCTCAGAGTACTGGTATACGCACGTGGACTCTAAAAATAACTGCAGTTTTGGTCATCTTACCACGAGCTTTTACATACATTTGCTTGATGTTCAGGCCGTAAGCCTCAGCATTTAACTCGAAGTTATCATGCCATTTCTTTACCGGAATGGATTCTCCGTCAAACTCTGGAATAATCTTTGCAAAGCTTTCTGCGTCAATTTTGCAATTGTTTCTCTCCTGTTCTTCAGCGCCCATTTTTAAAACAAGCAACTGAACAAGTTCCTGCAGCCTATGAATAATAATACCCAAAATATATAACTTAATTAAAGAAGGCAGATTAGTTGATATTTGCATCAACATTTAAAAAAAAAGTATATTACCCGGTTGTGAAAGGGTAAACAAACACATCTTGTAGCAAAACTGTCGAATTAGCACGGCTGATGAGAACTATGATATATGATAAATATATGATTGCATTTGCTTGATCATCTACCTTTTATATTTTTTTCAATTTGCGGTGATTTTCTATATAAAATATTGTAGGTAATAAAATTTCATGAGTAAAGGGTATTTCATAGCACGCATGTTTCATGGTTTGCGTGCTGTGCGAGCTACGAGCTCTGCCAGCCAACTGAATCGACAGCAGAAAAAATTTCCCTCGGACTTCAGGTCCACGGGTAAAATTTCCCAGTGGACGCTTCGCAGCAACTTTGAGAGGTACATTTCAGTTGTATGGGATGGGTTCTCTATAGGTTATTTGCTTAGTGGTCGTATGCTGTAAATCAGCTATTGCTTAGCTATCATATTTTACATATGTACATACAGTGGCTCACAGCTTAAAGTATGCAGTGCATACTTTTAACTTCAAACGTTAATAAAATTAAATCTATTAGGCGTATTTCAACAAATGTGGTACCAAATTAAAGGAAAAAATGTTTACATTAAAATAGAGTAAAATTTTTTTATTTTTTTTTTAATATAAGTTATTCAAAATGCAGGATAAATTAAAATACTGCATTTTTTCACATCACAGCTTATTTTATGCAGCTACTTTTCAAATCAACGCTGCTCAAATTCTAGGAATTCCAACGGTACTTTTTTGTTCATATGCTTTGTTCGTCATTTCTTTAATTTTGTGTAAATGCGCTTTGATCAATTTTGTGTTTAAAAAGTCAATATCGAAGATTTTTAAAATGACTCCACGCACGACCTTAGAACAGAGAGAATTGGTGATACACCATTTCAAAAACGGTCTCTCGCAGCGGAAAATTGCTGAAATAGTCAATATAAAGTCCCCTACAGTCCAAAAAATTATCGAGCGCTTCGTTCATGAAAACCGTTTGGAAAATAAAGGACGCCAAGCACCAAACAAGATTTTCAATGAAGCAGATGAGCGTTATATAGTACGGAAAATAAAGGCAAACCCGCGACTATCGGCTCTAAAATTGGCATCTGAAGTTACTGTTGGTCTAGGGAAGAATTGCTGTGATGAAACAGTTCGCCGTGTCTTACGTGCTAATGACTTAAATGGCAGAGTTGCTCGTAACAAGCCATTTATTAGCCCCAAAAATAAGCTGGCTCGACTAACATATGCTAAAGCTCACCTTTCGATGACACCAGACTTTTGGAACACAGTCATATTTGCAGATGAGTCCAAGTTTAATATTTTTGGATCGGACGGAAATGCGTATGTCTGGCGAAAGACTAATAAGGAGCTACAAAAGCAAAACCTTAAAGCCACAGTAAAACATGGTGGTGGGAGCGTGATGGTTTGGGCCTGTATGTCTGCTGCTGGTCACGGTAAACTGGCCTTTATCGAGTCTACTATGGACAAAAACATGTACCTTAATATACTCAAGGACAATTTGTTGCAAAGTGCGGAGGATCTGGGAATAAGGAACAATTTCCGTTTTTATCAGGACAACGATCCAAAGCACAAAGCGGGCATTGTGCAGACTTGGCTGATATACAAGTGTCCCCATGTGATGAATCCGCCGGCTCAATCTCCAGACCTTAATGTTATTAAGAAATTTGTGGTCAATTTTAGAAAAAAACATTCGGAAATATCATATTTCTAATAAGAAAGAGCTAAAAGAGGCTCTTGTGAAAGAGTGGAGCAGCATTTCGTCCGATCTGACACAAAAATTGGTGGATTCAATGCCAAAAAGGCTTCAAGCTGTGGTAGACAACAAAGGCTATCATACCAAATACTAAAAAATACATGCTTTATGGGGTCTACCAAGCCTCCTTCTGTCTGTTACATACATTCTGCCAATCACATTATACCCTTTTTTGTTCATTGTTAATGGGCTCAGGGTATAAAAAGATACATGTGGTCATTTTAAAATTTGGGCGTCAGGTCGCTGTTGCTCTATGCCATTGCATACTTAATGCATGATTTTCTCAAATAAAAACAAAGTAGATTTAGAATCTAAATGTAAGCTTTAACACCGGATTTTTTTATTGCACGATTACATTGGCTCAGCTATGTTGTGTGAAATTTTTAGCCTCGTAGCTCTTACCGTCTTGGCTCCAAAATGATCAGTAAATTAAAGACAAGGATTGCTACATTTAATTTTATAATCTTAATTATCTAATAGTATTTTAAGGTCTACATAAGTAGTTTCTTGCTATCGAATGATTTTAGTCGACATTAAATCAGGAAGTAATTTCTAAAACAAAAACTTTTTGTTAAAGTAATAGTCTAGTGACCAAACCCTTTCCATGCCCCAAAATTTCTGATATTCAATTTTGTGTCGAACAATATTTAATTTAATATATAAATTTAAAAAAAAGTTTTGCATTCGGCTCTGCGCATAAAAGTAAATTTTAGGTAAAAAGAATCGTGACCTTTTTGCGCATTGTGCCGAATGCCAAACTGTTTTCCATTGATATATAGAACATACCTCTAGCTTCTGTGTTTTGGAAGCTATGAGGGTTTTAATTTTGGCGGGGCTTTCCGCTTTCCCGCTAACATAGCATGTTTTTCAAAAAGTCGTAGAATAACAATTTCTAGTTTCCGATAAGGAATAATTCCTCATTAAAAAATTTAAGCTTCTTCAACGCTTTGATACGCACAGACAAACAGACAACATAAGTAAAATTTTTTTTCATTTTTGAAAGTTCACTGAAAATTTTAAATTTGCTTATCTTTTGTCGGATTTTGATGATTGAGGTATCATTCGACGCGCATTTTTGATAATAATAATAAAAACAAAAATAAATTTACCGAAAGGCTCCAACGCACAGTGGATCCGTCAGAGGCCAAAAATCAAATTGTCTCTTAAAAGTCAAAGCTTCTCAATGGCATACCGGATTTTTCTAGAAATCTAACGGTACTTTCTAAAAATAGCATTGCAAACATGAACACGTGTTCATTTTCGCAACGCAGCTGCGCTCAGAAAGTTTTTTCTCTTCTTCAAATCGCCCTTTAAGGAGATCAAAACGTTAGCTAGAGTGCTCCGAATTTACATAATTATTTAAAATGCAATTTGAAACTGAAGGTGTTTACTTTAAATCGAGATATTAATAATTAACTTTCCTGTCAAAGTTTTTTCGTTAAACTAATTTTATGGAATAACCCTTTTTTGTGTGTGTTTGTGAAAGTCTATTTTATGTTTAGTTAAAGTTTTAGATGTGTTCCAAGAAAATGCAGAAATTGGTTTGTATGTCATTGTGTTTGTCTTACTTTTAAGGTGTTAAATGTTATAAAATTAGCTACAGAAATTTACAGATGTGTGCTTACTAGTAAATATATTAACGCAGTCAAAGTTGACTCTTTGCCTTTTGTGGTGTTGTGCTGTTGCTTTGTCTTCGTCTTTCGTGGAAGTTATTTCGCTTTTAATGGAGACCTCTATGACGAAACACCAATATTTGCTGATAAGAAACTTTGTAAATAGTAAAATATCCTTTGAATTTTTTCCCAGTTATCAAAGAGTACTAAGTTCCAAAAAAATTTATAATTTTTGTTCCTTTAATATTTTCTTTGTTGATTTTTATTTAAGTTTTTGATAATATGTTTGGATATGATAAATAACTTCCTTTTTTTTCTTAATATATTACTTTTATGTGTATAAATAATAAAATCTTAATCAATTACATAAAAAAAATATTTTTTTTCTAACTTTGTATCGATTGTTCGTATGGGAGCTATAGGATATAGCCGTTCGATTTGTCCCATTTTTTTGTTATATGTTTAGAAAAATTTTCTATTATTTTGTTATAAATTTCAGCACGCTATGGCTATTATTAGTATTTTTGGCCGCTCTTCCATACAAGCGGATCCACTGTGCAACGGCTCCATCCGCTGCAGCCATTTAAAATTATGCACCACCCACTTACACCCCCATATCTCATGAACCAAGTGAGATACTAAAAGTCTTAGTAAGCAATTTTATAAGTTAAGACTATACCTTTCGATCGGTATATAACTCGATCTGCTCGGACAGTCGTAGCAAATTTTCCATTCTTCCTGTATAATTGTGTTAGTCACTTTTGCACACTACGTGGTGCTTTCGTCACTAACGCGAACTGCCGTCCGCAGTGATAAATACAAGTTAACATAAATTTACAAATATAAAAATAATAGTACATTTATAACTAAATCAAAGACGTAAATAGAATAAATTAAACAAATATTGTTAATATTGTAAATTAATTTTTTTGTTGACTGCTTAAAGTAGCCATTAAATAATCAAATGATATCATACTATACAGTCATAGATATACTGGATAGTAAAATTAAGCTGACATTTCTCTCAACGCAAAGGAAGAATTCTTATTTATGAATTTTTGATTTTTGCGGAGTCAGAAATTTTAGTGCATTATCTAATCAATTATTCGTTTTATTTTCGTCATATTCTTCCAGATTTATCCATATACAAGCTATAAAAAAGTTCCTTTAGCTCGTATCAAAAATGTCATCAAACTGGGTACTCCTCATAGGCATGCTAATTTTATTGACAGGTAAGTCTTTCATGTGCGGCACGAAATAAACCTTTTACTGTCTTCAGCGTGTTTTTTTACACATAAAAAATAATAAAAATTGGCATTCGGCACTGCGCTTTAAAGTCATTTTTAGGTATAAAGAATCGTGAACTATTTTGAGCAATGTGCCGAATGCGAAACTTTTTTTATTTTTATTTTAGAATAATTCATTTATTAAATGTAATAAATTTCGTCACAGAATTGGATATCAGAACTGTTGGGGCTGGAATACGCTTTCGTCACTAGATTTTTACCTCATGTAGAGGTTTTTGTAATTGCTTATGTTTTTGAGATTAACTCTTTCCAAAAGGTAAAAATGTTTAAAGAAATTGGTAATTGTCTAGAACGTGCACGACCTGGCCAAAAATTATGAAAAAAACCCTAGATAGACGGCGAATTATCATGAATTATCGTATATACATTTTGTCCCGCTCTCCCGCGGTTTCTTTTTAAATGCATTTTAAAGTTTATCAAAAAATACAAAAAAAATCAAAGCAGGCTTTTCAAAACTAGTTAAAATGTATAGGAGTTTTATTACAGATTCAATGAAAAATAACAAAAAAAAACAAAGTAAGCTTTTCATTAGTTCATTAATTAGTTGAGCACTCTGCAAGCAAGTATTCAAGGTACGTCTAAAAGTCCTATTTCCCTCTAAAATATATATTAATTTTAAATTTTTTAATGGATTTCTTAAAATTAGATGAAAAGTTTGTTTGTCTGTTTGAATCAAAGCGCTTCTTAAACTATGCAAGTTTGTTCAGAAAAAAAATGTGCTTAACAGGCATAAGGAGGCGTGGCAGACCCCATAAAGTGTATATATTCTTGATCAGCATCAACAGCCGAGTCGATATAGCCATGCCCGTCTGTCCGTTCGTCTGTATGAAAATCGAGATCTCAGAGACTATAAGAGCTAGAAACACCAACCTTGGTTGTTGTTGATTTAAGTTGACTTCATACATCCTGACCAAACTTGATTCAAATAGGTTCACTATATTATATAGCTGTCATTGGAACAAGCAGTGGGAATTTAATACAGTGCTTTGCAAGGGCATTAGATCTTCGCCGTATCGAAGGGAATACACGTGTCTGGGCACAAGGTATCCCACGGTCGAGTGCGCTCGACTGTAGCCGCACCTCAACTCGAGCGAAGCGAGCAGGGGGCAGAACCCCCTTCTTCCGATATGAATTACATTTTCGATCCCGAATAAATTAATGCACGGGCAGTCTGAACTACAGGAAACTTATCCCGAATTATAATAATTGCGGTGGGAACTAGTGCTCGTCGTTAATGGCGTGAAAGCATTGAAATTCCTTGAGTGCCGAGTTCCTTGAAGGTGCCGATAGCACCAAAGAAACTACTCGATGTAGTACTACTCCTTGGCACATGCGACAACGAGACTTAATTAAACATTTATAACACGGTGCTACAGCAAAAAAAACTTCTGGGATCCTACATAGCGTAGGTTGTAGATATAGTAAAATGAAAATTTTTGGCATACTAGAATTTTCTGTTGCATATAGAAATTTTGAATTATGGTAAAAGAAACCTTTTTTTTCGAGATTGATAGAGTTAAAAAAATCTTTTCTCCTTAATAATCCAATGATAGATTATGATACGTCGTTGAAAAGAAAAACCTTTCCAACGGTGTATCACACAGAAACCTCGGATAAAAATTAAGGGGGCTACATGTAATTATATATCGATTTTTTTCGGTTTTTTGCGATTTCATCGCACTTTGAACGAAATTTAAGATGTCAAATTTGTATAAAAATACTTTTGGTATGCAGTTTCACAAAACATTTAATTCTGCGTCATCTACTCTTTAGTTTATTAAAATCGTGCAATATTTAATTGAGTTATTCAACTTTTTGTGAAAAAGCCTCGACTAAATGAAGCGAAAATAAAGTCAAATGTGTTCTTTTTCAAATTGCTGTTGGTCGTTTTTAGTTGTTTTTCGGTACATTTCGGTATTTTTGCGCAACTTTCATTTCCGAAAATCTTTTAGAGCTTTGTTAATTATTGACCGATTTTGGAAAATAGACACACGTTTTATTCGCGAAAAGGTCTTCTTTTGAAATAAAATAAAAAGCTGAAGTGGTATCTAATAAAAGATTGTTGAAAAATGTAACCAAAGTCAAAAAATGTAAAAAAAAACAAGTGGGCTCCGCCCCCTGCTCGCTTCGCTCGCGGTGAGGTGCGGCTACAGTCGAGTGTACTCGACTGTCGGATACCCTGTGCCCATAGTCTTGTATGCTGTTCGGTACGCCGAAGATTTAATGCCCTTGCGAGCGTAGTATTAAATTGTCGACTAATATTTCTAATGACAGTTATGTGATATAGTAAACCGATTTAAATCAAATTCAGTGGGATTGTATAAGACCCCACCAGATGCATTTCTTGTCAAGCTGGTTAAGAAAATTACTAATTTTGAGTTTTCAGTGCTCGGTAACGAGCAAACAGTAGTGCTCGAAAATGATCTTTTATCATCTCATGCAGCACAATGGATAGCACTCAGCTTTTGTCTGGCTATATTGATAAATGTGACGTCACATGGCATTTTGCAATGCACACATATGTATAAATTTATGTATTTACTCAATTATATTTTAATACAATTGTAATAAATATGTCTGTATGTACATATATCATACATCAATAGCATATTAAGCTAAAATGATATCGATAATGATATCGATAAGCAAAATCGCTGGATTGTGCGGGCACACTGTCTTGCGCTCGCTTTACATATAAACAAACATATGCTATCTCGCTCGCACATTGCATTGCATATGCAAATATTGAATTAAAACCAATTCTTTAATATCTTCCCTATTTATGGGTCAATCGTTTTGAAACTTTCAGGGTCATTTAATATGCTTACTTCTCAACTGCTTGGTCAGTTAAGAAGTGCTATCTTAAAATTTGAGCCTGTAAATCGTTTTGTGTAATTTGTGGGCGAAGAGGGCGTGGTATTCAAAATTGGAAACAAACTTGATCTGCGCTCGGTATACAGGAACCTACATACCAAGTTTGAAGTCTCTAGCTCTTATAGTCTCTGAGATCGACGCGTTCAAACATACGGACGGACGGACAGACGGACGGACATGGCTAAATCGACTTGGCTATTCGTACTGATCAATAATATATATACTTTATGGGGTCTGCCACGCTTCCTTCTGCCTGTTACATACATTCCAACGAAACCATTATACCCTTTTTTGCCCATTTTTAATGGGCACAGGGTATAAAAACAAAAAAAATATTTTGCCTAGCAAATACTCCAATAAGGGATTTGAAACCTGTAAAGTCATGTATGGCACGTTTAAAGACCTAAACTTCTTCTTTCCCATACCGGTAAAAAAATTAAAATCAGTTCATATTTGACGAAGCTATGGGCGTATTAGTTCGCGGATGTACGAAAAAACGTTTTTTACCGTTATTAAAAATTTCGATGTGCCTCAAAAAATTGTATTTAGCTATACCTACAATCTACGCTAGGTCCCATCCCAGAAGAATTTTTTTTGTAGCACCGTGTAATGGTTTTGTTGGAATGTATGTACTAGGCAGAAGAAGGCGTGGCAGAAGTATATATGTATATTCTTGATCAGTATCAACAGCCGAGTCAATTTAATCATGACCGTCTGTCTGCGGGATGGCCCGTACATCCTGACTAAATTGTATTGAAACCGGTCTACTACATCATGCAGCTGCCATACGTAGGACTAGTCGATAATTAAGGATTAGTTTTAAAATCGGTGTTGTTTCTGGAGATATCTATCCAATTCCAATTCAGCTGTAAACGTTTCAACGGAGCCATTTGCGAGTATCCGTGGCCGACCAGACTGGTTTTGGGACGCGTGATGTAAAACATCAATGATAGAGAGGTGATCAGATCAGAGCTCGAAGCGCCTTTGGAAAAGAGAGCCTATTACATTCAATACCATTGAAAATGAAAAACTAGAGTAGTTGAAGTGACCTGCGTGTTGCATAAATACAAAAAAACTTCTTTACAAAGTAAAAGTCTAGTGACGAAAGGGTTTTCCTGCCCCAAAATTTCTGATATCCAATTTTGTGACGAACGATATTAAATTTAATATATAAATTAAAAATAAAATAAATAAATTAGTTTAAAAATAAAAAAAAAATGGCATTCGGCACAGTGCGCAAAAAGATTGGGCTTCTTTCTACTGAAAAATAACTTTTTGCGCAGTGCCGAATGCCATTTTTTTTTATTTTTAAACTAATTTATTTATTTTATTTTGGATTGGATTGGAGTGGATTGGAAACTATGGGTATTTCAAAATTATCGGGTTTTAGCTATTTCCCGCTGAACTAGCTATTTCCCGCTAAAGTCGTAGAACAAACATTTCTAGATTTTTGATGAGAAACAATTCCTCATCATCAAATCTAAGCTTTTTCAGCGCTTTCGTACAAACAAACAAACAGACAAACAAACTTTTCATCTCATTTTGAGAAGGCCCTTAAAAATTTCAAATTAATATATCTTTTGAACCAAATGTCGGATTGGAATGATCGAGGTATCATTCGACGCGTATTTTTAACAAGAATTTTTAAAAAATATAAAATTTAACCAAAAGGCTCCAACGGCCCCACTAGCTGCAATCATAAAAATTTGGCCCCTCCCACTTACACCCCCATATCTTATGAACCAGGTGAGTTACCAAAAGTCTTAGGATGCACTTTTGTTATTAACCGTCATACCTTTCGATCGGTATATAACTCGATCCGATCGGACAGTCATAGCAAATTTTCCATTCTGCGTGTATATATTGCTAGTCGCCTTTTGCACACTTCGTGCTGCTTTCGTCACTAGCGCGGACTGCCGTCCGCAGTGATAAGGTTAGATGGCATGTACTCCTCGCAATAGCTTTCTGCAATCGATCACCACGAGAATTTGACCATATGTTGCCCCACCATCTGTGTTTAGCGTTAAAATCAGCCCCTGACATAAAATTAGGAGGCAGACATAAGGAAGCAATTGTAACGTTTCCACAGTCCGTGTGTTTGCTCATACTTGCTATTTGCAATGGTGGTTTTCAAAAGCAAATTTCTTAATACAGAGATATATTTGTGGTGTGAGGATTCCTATGAAAAATAAAATGTTCTGGCACAAAGTGGCTACGCCCTTGCCACAGGGAATCCTACTGTGAAGTACACTCGCCTGTAGCTGCCCGTTACGTCCAGCGATGCACGCCGGGGGATGATTACTTTGTTAGATTTACTATTGGCTCATTGTTCAAATAAAAAAATGTTCGTTTTGGTGTAGATCATGGGTAGCAAACAGCTTTTTGTTTGTTTAAGAATATTTATTGAGGGTTTTAAGTATCGGTTATTTATAAAAATCGACTAAAGTGTTGGAAAAAAATCGATTTTCTGCTACAAAGAATGCATTGACTCTACTTTATTAAACTTATTTTAAAATTTATTATCTAATATTTTGTAGGTAGCTCAAAGGGAGCATCGAAGCGGTTCTTTACTGATTTTCTACAAGATTTGCCAACACCGGGAACTGGGGGGCCTACATTCGATACCAGCATAACCAGCAATATAACTGGCCTCGTAGGCAAGACAGTAAAGCTGACCTGCCGTGTCAAGAATCTAGGAAACCGCACAGTAAGTACTGCAACAACTCATCTACTACTACTACTACTAATCTGTGGTTTTAGAGCACCCTAACTTTTATTATCAACGTAGATATAAGCTAACTCAAAAAGTTCAAAAACAACAAGGGGCTCCCGCCTGCTTGCTTCGCCTGCGATAAGTTGCGGCTACAGTCGAGCGCTCTCGACAGTAGGATATCCTGTGCCCACGAACTTAAATGTCGATCAGCACGCCGTAGATTTACTGCAATGACAATTGTTAATCGGGATTTTCAGCCATATTTTTTTGGTTATTAGTATTAGTATTAGTAAGGTCAGTAAAAAAAGGGAGAATGGTAATTGTCTATTCAAAAAAAAACTTTTTTACAAAGTAAAAGTCTAGTGACGAAAGGGTTTCTCTGCCCCAAAATTTCTGATATCCCATTTTGTGTCGAACGATATTAAAATTAATATATATTACACTGTGCAAGTCGAAACAAGGGGCTCCGCCCCCTGCTCGTTTCGCTCGCGGTGAGGTGCGGCTACAGTCGAGTGTATTTGACTGTCGGATACCCTGTGCCCAAAGTCTTGTATGCTGTTCGGTACGCCGAAGATTTAATGCCCTTGCGAGCGTAGTATTAAATTGTCGACTAATATTTCTAATGACAGTTATGTGACATAGTAAACCGATTTAAATCAAATTCAGTGGGATTGTATAAGACCCCACCAGATGCATTTTTTGTCAAGCTGGTTAAGAAAATTACTAATTTTGAGTTTTCAGTGCTCGGCAACGAGCAAACAGTAGTGCTCGAAAATGATCTTTTATCATCTCATGCAGCACAATGGATAGCACTCAGCTTTTGTCTGGCTATATTGATAAATGTGACGTCACATGGCATTTTGCAATGCACACATATGTATAAATTTATGTATTTACACAATTATATTTTAATACAATTGTAATAAATATGTCTGTATGTACATATGTATATCATACATCAATAGCATATTAAGCTAAAATGATATCGATAATGGTATCGATAAGCAAAATCGCTGGAGTGTGCGGGCACACTGTCTTGCGCTCGCTTTACATATAAACAAACATATGCTATCTCGCTCGCACATTGCATTGCATATGCAAATATTGAATTAAAACCAATTCTTTAATATCTTCCCTATTTATGGGTCAATCGTTTTGAAACTTTCAGGGTCATTTAATATGCTTACTTCTCAACTGCTTGGTCAGTTAAGAAGTGCTATCTTAAAATTTGAGCCTGTAAATCGTTTTGTGTGATTTGTGGCCGAAGGGGGCGTGGTATTCAAAATTGGAATCAAACTTGATCTGCGCTCAGTATTCAGGAACCTACATACCAAGTTTGAAGTCTCTAGCTTTTATAGTCTCTGAGATCGACGCGTTCAAACATACGGACGGACGGACGGACGGATAGACGGACATGGCTAAATCGACTTGGCTATTCGTACTGATCAAGAATATACATACTTTATGGGGTCTGTCACGCTTCCTTCTGCCTGTTACATACATTCCAACGAAACCATTATACCCTTTTTTGCCCATTTTTAATGGGCACAGGGTATAAAAAAGACAATAAAATATCGGCCTGAATCGCCCTGTGTGCCTATCACCCTGTGTAAGATGTCATTTCAAAGCTATTCAAATGAAGTTTGCTATCAAATGCTTTTTAATTTTTTCAAAAATCTTCACTGGTTCAAAAGTTATAATTTTTGCAACGCAAAATGAGAAATGACCTGTGCGATCGGATCGAGTTATATACCGATCGAAAGGTATGATTTTATCTAACAAAAGTGCACACTAAGACATTTGGTAACTCATCTGGATCATGAGATAAGTGGGTGTAAGTGGGAGGGGCAACATTTTAATGATTACAGCTAGTGGGGCCGTTAAATCCTTTAGGTTAAGTTCTTATCAAAAATACGCGTCGAATGGTGCCTCGATCATTCCAATCCGATCATTCCAATCCGAACAATCCGAAATTTGCTACGATCAGGTCGAGTTATATGCCGATTGAAAGGTATGACTTTAACTAACAAAAGTGCATACTAATACTTTTGGAAACTCACCTGGTTCATGAGATAAGTTGGTGTAAGTGGAAGGGGCAATATTTAAATGATTGCAGCTAATGGGGCCGTTGAAGTTATTTGGTTACATTTTAATAAAATTCTTATCAAAAATACGCCGACAAAAGATATTTTGATTTTAAATTTTTTAATGGATTTCTCAAAATAAGATGAAAAGTTTGTTTGTCTGTTTGGACCAAAGCGCTATTAAAAAAATGTACAGGGGTCTATTAAGTTTGTTCCAAAAAAAATGTGCGTAACAGGCAGATGAAGGCTTGTCAGAGCCCAGAAAGTATACAATGTTTACATACCGACATAAAAGATGGCGCACCCTGTATATATTCTAGATCAGCATCAACAGCCGAGTCGATATAGACATGCCCGTCCGACTGTATGAACACTGAGATCTCAGAGACTGTACGAGCTAGAGACACCAAATTTGGTAGGTAGATTTCTGGATTCCATTCGCAGATCAAGTTTGTTTTTATTTTTGGACCGGACCACTATATAATATAGCTGTCATAGGAACGATTGGTCGAAAATCAAGTTTTAGGCCCCTTTTTTTCAATTTTTTTTATTAATGATTTACCCTTTGCCTTAGCCCATTGTCGCATACTTACAAATGTATGCTGAAGTGAAACTTATGTTATCATACAGGACGTCTGAAAGTTATTAGATGATGATAAATCAATGATTTAAACTCAATGCATCGCTAATTGAGAAGCATAAGTCTACGAGGGTATGGTGGTAAATGAAGATTGGGATTCTAATCTAAGCCACGAAGTGCAAAGAATAGAAATTGCTTCTTCACAGGCTCACTTTGATCTTGATAAAGTTTGTGTTGGGTTTCACACAAATGAACCATATTCAATAATAGGGAACTAAGGAAGTGTATAAAAGTGTTGTGACATAAGGATCATTAAAT